>RJWJ010038482.1:0-14973 GCA_004363605.1 Indri indri
GAGAGAGAGAGAGAGAGAGAGAGAGAGAATACTTAATAATTTAATAATGGGACGCCTACAAGGCAGCCACAGACTGGCAAGCTTAGGTGCAGTGAAACGGGCAGGAAGTGCAGGGAATGGCCACGCCACTTCTGACGATCCGGAGTGCCTTGGCTGAGAAAAAAGCCATTTGAGAAATTTTATAAGGGTGGAAGAAAGAGAAATTGCAAACGTAGGAAGCAGAGCAGCCTCTGGCTCTTTCAGAGGCTCCGACGAGTACTCAGGAGCTGAGATGGGGCGAGAGGCAGGGGCGGGACAGGCCGACCGGGGCAGGGGCCAGGTTGGAGCGACAGACCTGAGAGGTTGGAACAGAACTTGCAGAACTGTGGTAGTAAAAGTGGATATTCTTGGGAAGCTTTCCGGATGGGGTTGGGGTTGTTTAGGGTTAGCGGTGGGAGCAACGAAAGCGTGGACCATGATGACCTTGAACCTCCCACGAAGGAGAACACCGCGATCTGCGGACACATTGTGTCCACACTAGACAACAGCGGGGCTCGTCTTCCACATGCATGGAAATGGGAAAGTGGCCAGGTCGGACCAAGTCAGGAAGTCTTGCTCGGGACTTGGCAATACGACGGGATAACTCCCTGTGTTGGGAAATTAGGGTGAAGGGAAGTGGTACAAGGAGAAACAACGGTGTGTTAAATACGCCATTTTTCTCCCTGTCGTCTGCCCGAATGGCTCCGGTGTCAGCTGACACCCCCTCCTGGCCCCCTTCTCTCGATGCTCGTGACCCACAGGTGCACCTCATGGTGCTGAATCCTGCACTTTGCTTCGCGTCGTCTTTGAGATGTGAAGGATCCGCTCCGCCACGCCAATTAGCTGGACAGGTGCCAGCGCCGTTTCTGTACATCTCCTGGTGCTGGCATGTGCCACGCACTTAGATGCACAAAAAAATATTCATTGAATATCTGCATTGTCCTGTTCCTGATGGTGCTTGATTTGTAAACACTGGATGGCTCAGGTTAAAATGAATGGACACCTATCTTTCTTATTTCCATATATGCCCAGATCGTCACTCAGTCTAATGAAGTAAGTGGCCTTGTTCAGGGCCCTTGTCTGTATACAGGGGGAAGACGAGGCGACCCGGGTCCTCCAGGGAATATTCCAAAACCAATTATATAGTAAACAAAGGAGCGAAATAGCTGGCAAGTTAATTAGAAGAAGTAAACCAAGACATATTAAAGCTAAAAAAGTTAAGATTATGTTTTTCTTCCTTTGTTGTTTTTAAAAATCAATAGTCTTCAAGCAACTAGATACTTGGTGATGATAAAGTCTAATACAAAACTGTCATATTATAGGCAATTGGTAAAACTTTACCTTAGGCGAATTTTCCTTTGCTACCATAAAAATCTCAGATAATTGCAAAGAGACATTGAGAACTGTCAGCCCGGCTGCAGTTACGGAAGCTCTTGAAATGATTGAGCAGTACGCAGGGGAAGCTGAGAGGGTGAACAGTGATCGTTGCACCTCCCTGCACTGGGGAGGCGCCCCGTGAGAGGAAACCTGTTTATCTCAGCCAGTCACTGGACTCTGCTGATGAAGCCAAACGCATCAAGAGCTTCAGAGAGCTGCTGGCGCACGCCAGAAGAGTCAGTTACTCTGGACTCCTTGAGCCAGAGCTAAGCCTACCTCAACCCACATCCTAAAATCATCCATGAAGCAATCCTCTTGGACCATCTCTTACGATTCCCACTGGCATGATGAGGACGGCCCCCTTCGCCTGCCAGGAAAATGCACTTCAAAAGCGCAGCCTACCCAGTGCCCTGCCTTATTTCAAAGCTCTGGCGCTTATCTCCTGGCCCCCGGCCCAGAGCACATTCCCATAAAGATATATTAACACGAGATAGCAGCATTCGCCACTCTGAAGGCATCTGCTGTTTGTCACTTGTCATCCCAAGGAGTTTCTCCTCTGCATGTCAACGGCAAGTGACACTGGCCACTTCTAAAGGCAGCGCAAAACCCAGACCCCAGCTCAGGGGCAAGATCTGGTCTGCAGCCGGTGTCTTCCCCCTGCACTCTGCTCACAGCCCCCGAGTGACGACACACCTTCGCAGCTGACGCTACCTTAGACCAGACACCCGGCTCGGGCACAAACGTCCACTTTGAGGGCCTGTCGCTATGTTACAAATCTGCAGAGGCTTTTTCCTAGATAGTAATAATAACATGCATATCACTATTGTTGCATGACAGCATTTCCCTTGCCTATAGGGGCGTTGAATTACAGCCCACCCCACGAAGGCCATCAATTGTGCTAGAAAGTAAAGGAGGCGGGAGGGTGCGGTGAGAGGGGGAATCAGGACAGAATGCGTTTTGAGATACATCGTTGTCCAGACTCTAGAATGCCAGACTGGACTCTCTCCTCAGCCCGGCCTTGATCCACTGATGGGCAAGTTGATTCTAAAAGACCCGTTTTCATTCCCTTTCTTGTAAAGCAACGGTAAATAATCAAGTGGTTCAAGAAGCTGGTGAGAGTGCATGTTTATCTCGGCACGATTAGTAGTCTCAGCTATGGCCCATGTGACCCAGGTTCTGGGTGGGAAAACTGTTAGCATGAGGAATTTACAGAGAACAATACAAATCGACATGAAAAGGCAAAACAGCGGGACTGTTAGGTCTTCGTGCAAAGCACATATGTTAAAATGTGCCTTGTATGCATCTCTGTGCATTGAGATTTGGGGTGAATTTTGTTTTCTTCTATACACTTGTCTGCATTTGCAAAATTTTCTACAATAAATAAGCATTACCTTGAAAATTCTCGTTTTGAGTTTTTTTAAACAAAAGATACGTAGAAAGATTCCATCCAACGTGAAGCTTTAGCGGAAACAGGAAATCTAAGATAAAAGTTAGAATCACCCTTCCATCACAATTCACTTCAACCTATTTTCTAGGAACAGTTCAAGGGATCTATTCAAAAATGTTTAAAAAATGAAATTTTAAATTCATACCAAATGGTTAAAATTAACCAAATATTACTCTTTAAAATGTCATCTTTCTAATCTTAATGTTTTGTATGTTTTATTTTTAAAGCAAGAGTTCTGACTTATTTTTTTTACTGCTTAAGTGGGATTACAGTGTTCATCGTGATCAAAACTCAAATACGCTAGGTCTTAAAGACAGAGATTGCATCGTACGAGTTCCTTGATACACACATTAGGTAGCAGAGGACCAGAGTGCTGCAGTGATTGGTCCAAGGTCACATCGACCTTGGACAAGGACCACAGCTAAGGTGGGCTCACTTCCAACCCCATGGCTCTCGGTGTGAGTCTTGCTATCTTGGCGACGGGCACACTTATAGATTGCCTTTCAAGTTCCTTCTCCTCAACTCTAACAACCCCACTCCACAGCCTCGAAGAAGAGTCACAGCCCGTGACGGAGCATGATTGGCCTCTATTCGACCAGCGGAGACAGGCGTTGAACAGCTAAGAAAAATGCCCTTCTTATATGTTTTAACTGTCTTTCTAATTAAAAAGGAAAAAATGATATTTAAAAACTTTTAGGAAAAGGACGAACTATTTCTTAACCTAGAAGTAAAGATTTCTCAAGGAGACAACATGTGATAAAAGAATTCTCAGACTGCAGCCTGCCTTTCAGTCCCGCCAAGGTCCTGGAGGATTAAAAAAAAGAAAAGAAAAAGACGAAAATAGCTGAGGGCGTCGGAGGCAGGAGCCCCTGAGTGACCAGCGTGATTTGTCACGGTGGCAAGCACACGCTCTGGAACAGAAACAAACATTGTTCCATAGTTCTGAGCTACCCTTGTTCTGCGATCAGATGATAAGCCTTTCACGTGAAATGCCTCTTTTAAAAAATTCTTGACTATTCATTAGCTTTTTTTTTTAAATTTCTTAAGTCAAATGTCGCACATGCTTGCAACCGTGTAGACACACATCGAACGCCCATGAGTGGTGGGGACCTGGGCGTGGGGCAGGCAGGAAGCCTCTGCGACTGCGTCTGCTCCGATGCGAAACCGAGGGATTTAAATCAACCCTGGGACTGACTCAGCAAAGTAGAAACTCCTACATAGTTTGAAATAATCCCAATAATCACAACCAGAAATAGCGTAGGGTTAGCCGCGGATAAGAACGCAAATCTAAATTTAGGAATACATTCAACAGGAAGGGCCTGAGGAGGGAAAACGGGGTAGAGACGGGACAGTCCCAGCTGACGGATTAGTTGTAAATTTGGGGTGAGAATGAGTTGGCAGCATTTGGACAGAGACCAAATCTCTTAAAAAAAAAAAAAAAAAGAAAGAAACTTTGTACACCAACAATCAAAGTAAAACAAAGTGGATGAAGGGACCCAGGGAACATGTCATTTGGCTTCTCTGCAAACCGCTGCGGTAACGTCTTGCGGCCCTTCTCCTGGCCGGGGACGTCGTCGTACTCCAATAACACGTTGTAGAGCTGCTCTTGGGCTGACAGGAGCTCCGTGTTGTGGGAAGATAGCACGGCTTGGAAATCCTTAGAAGGACATGCACGTGACTTTCAAAACACTTTAGGAAAAAAATTACAGCAAAATGGCTCAATGACTAAGGAGAGACATTTGTCCCTGGTATTTGCCGTTAAGACCCGAAAGACTATTTGCAGGAAAAGGACCAACACATTTCCTTTAAATCATCAGTTGAGAGTCTCAGTGTAAGTATTTTGTATGAGTCTTGGCACTTCCTCTGGTCAGAACAATTCCCCCGCCACGTCCCCCAACCCCCTGCAGTAGCGGGACCCTCGGTGGCCGAGCCGTCCCCCTCCCTGGCTCTGCCACAGGCTCTCGGCAGACTGTGGAATGTCCACACCGAGCATGTCTCTGTGCAGGCAAGACCATGCAAGCACATGGAGGTAGTCGAGTAAACGTTCTGAAACGCAGTCATGAGATCTTCGAGATCTAAGCTGGGCTGGACTCCCAGTGCATCCCTGCTCTTGTTTGTGAAAGTCCTGGTCCTGGGCACCCGGCTGCCTTGTCCCACCTTGCTAGACTCTGGCAGGGGGCAGCCACCAGCGTGACGGTCGGGCTGCCCGGCCGGGCTCTGGGTGTGAGGGTGTGTGCTGTGGGTGTGTGTCACACGCCCGCGTGTGCGGATACGGCCCTCGGTGCAGTATTTTCATCTCATTGCAGGTAGCACACTCTTCCTCCCGCATGCCGTGAACTCTTCCTTCCCTAACCGGAATCGTTCCTACCCATCTCTCAGACGCAGTTCAAATGCCATTTTCTTAAAGCGTAGACTCGGAACACTGGAATCCAAGTGGGAATTTGGGGTAAACGATCTCATGACACCCGTTCTCCACAGAGTTGAACACGCTTCGCTGTAATATATCCGTCTGGGTTTTTAATCGTCCTACAGCTCACACATAGCACAGTGCTTAGCACCTAGGAGCCGGGTAATTAATAAATACTGTTGGGTAAACACCAGTGAGTGTGAGTAAACAAAGATGACCCTACACAGCCTAGAAAACACTCGCGATTATCACCGCTACCACTTTTATCATCTCTGTTCTCATCTGGGGTTCAGTTTTAATTAATTATTTACAAATCATTATTATTTAGTAATTATTGTATTTAGTATACTATGAATCAATTATGGCTGTATAATAAAAATACCATTTTTCAGAAAAGTATCACAAATTATTATAGAAATAAGAAACATTGTTTTTTCAACTAAATTATTACAAATTATTATTATAGTCTATATATCAGACGGGAAACAGCACAAGTAAGGTTTCTAAACTGAAGTTCTTCCTGATCTGAGTTCATTGCTACTCCTTACGTGACATTTTCCCAGATCTACGCAGGGACGCCTTTTGTATTGCACCAGGTTTTGGATGAGAACGTTTCCAATCTCTCGTCAGTTTGGTTTTCCGGGCTGTGCGGGATGTTAAGGACTGCGGTGAACATGAGGCTCCGGGTAAACCGTAAAGACGCGTTAGCTGCAGTTCTGTGCCTGCCTGCGCTGCACCCGGCCCTGGGTGGGGTCAGTCCTTGGCGATGTCGCCCCCCACAGCTCCACCTGGCCCCTTCCCCACACCCCAGCCTGCCCCACGCTAGACCTGCACGCGGCCCGGCCAGCACGGCAGTGCAGGAGTGCTGACCCAGGAAAGAGGTCGGGGGGACGCACAGGAGAAAACAACAGAAATCCGCGGCCGTGCGAGCTCTTAAACCCTACCTGGCTGGCGTGTGAGACCCACACGGACGTCCTTGAGGGCATGTGAGCATTTAAGACGTGCAAAAGGAGGGAAACCCAAACCGTCCTTTCTCCTGTTCTTACCACGCCTCTCCCCAAGCACCCTCACTCTGCTCCCTTCGGGTGAAATTCGGGGTTGATCAGAGGGAGACTGGACTGTGAGGCCAGGTGGCCGAGAGAAACTCGCGGCTGGTTAACATCAGGGCAGCGGGACTGATGCTGGGCGTGAGCCCCGAGATGCAGGCTTCTTCTGGGGGAGCAGTCCGCATCACCCCTCGATCTCGTAGGCTGTGTCGTCCAGCTTGGTCTTGCCTGAAAGCTGTGGTCCTCACCTTGGCTGCCTTACCTGTCAGAATCACCTGGGGAGCTTCGAAAACTCCCAGGAGAAATAATTCAGGAGGCACCTTGGACTGATTAAATCAGAACCCCGTGGGACCCCAAGATGCCAAGTTGTTAAGGCCTCCCAGGTGGTTCCCACGTGCAGTCACGGCTAAGCTCCCCTGAACGGGGTCCAGCGTGGCTCTCATGTTAAATTGGCTGCAGAGTGGAAGAAGCAACTGCTCTGTGTAAAAATAAGAACCACCTTGGATGCTATTTTTACAAGGCTTTATATAGGCAAAATAAAGCATACATCGATTCCACTCTTTTTCCCCTTATAATAAATTTTGCTTTATTAGAGCAAAAGTAACGTCAACTCTTTTACTCTCTATGAAAATTTTCTGTTTCCCGGCTTGGTTTTATAGCGTTTCTATTCCTACAGCTATAATTTTATATGATGCTTTGCTGGTATTTTCAGAGCAAAAACATTATAGGTAGTTCCTAGTGCCAAAAGGTATAGAAAGTTTTGTGAAACTATGGGAGAGGAAAGAGCAATAGGTTTATTTTAAGATCATAAAAATTTTATTTGATTTTTTTTCCTTCTTTGCACTGGTTGCTGTTACTTTAAACGTCTTCTGGCATTTAACTGGCAATAAAAAGGGCAAAACAAACTGTTCCTTCCTTAAGATTGTGCAATTTTATTGCTCTGTTTTAGTGCAACCAAATATGACTTTTTTAAAAAAAATGCATGTTTAACTACTTTCTTTTTTGTAAAGTCTGGGGCTGTGAGCTGAGAAACTCCAAGGGTAAGATAGTGGCTCTGTGTATGCCTGAAGCTTTTCAAAGACACTTAGGAACAATCTGAAGTTAGGTGGCTTTGATGACACTGGTCCCAGAGCTGGGGACAATTGCCTGTCACTGAATCTGAGATGGCTGAGCCCGTGTTGAGCCCAGGCATTGGGCAGTCGCGGTAAAGGCAGAGGTGTCTTGGTGACTACACCACGGCTCCCAGCAAAGGAATACCTGTAGGATCGTACGTTCACAGTATAATTTGGAAGCCAGCAACCAGAGTAAATGTTTCCACACTCAATCCGTTTACGAATTTTGGATCACATAGGCAATGCTATCTGGTGAAAACAAGTTTTATTCTATCTTAGACAATGCTGTACTCTGGTTTTCATATCTTTGCTACACATATTCACACAGGTCTAAAAAACTGCAGTGTTTTGAGTCAACATCAAACAGTGAGTTGAGTTCCAACCTATCACTCAGGCAGAAAATAAAATTTGTGTTTCATAGCAGAAACTGTATTTAAAGATAAAATTTGAAGAATTTGGAGGATAAGAAAGAATTTTTTTTTTTTTTTTTTGCAGTATGTTTTGCCTCTAAGGCAAATAGAGCAATAAACTCCACTATCAAATAGCTTTTCGTTTGTCTGTTTTCACATTTCTTCATGGCTTTATTTTCCTGTGGTTATAGCAGCAATCTGAAATGAAAAGGTTATTACTTCCTATTTGGGACTCTGTAAAAGCTCCCAGATACCCCCAGCCAATCTTCCTGCAGGGTTTCCTGTCTTCTTGCTATTATCACACAGCGCAACTCCATTTGTGTTCTCTAATGTTGCTTTATCTTGTTGCCACCTTCATCAAAAATTTTATAATAATAATAGTATTTAATTTTATGGACGATTTTCTGCATACTAGGCACTTTGCTAAGTGTATCATCCACACATACTATGTTAATGTTTAGTATTATTTAGGGTTTCCATCAAAAAGTCAAAACTTAATATCTTTTCCCTCCTCCACTACAATGTAAGAATCTAAGACAATACTGGATGTTGGATAGTATTGGTTAAGTACCATCCGATACTATGAAGATTACAGAGAAATATTCTTTTTTTCTTTTTTTAGGTAAATAGGTAAGTACATTTGTATCATCCCTTGTTCTGATTACGGGAATGATTCATGGTCATGCAAGATGGACAGAGTTCAAATCCCAGCTGCACGAGTCACTAGCTTTATGAACTTGCAAAATCGCTTCCGTTCTGCCTGCCTCGTTTATAGAGAGATCGTGGGTGACACCGGCCTCGAGCAGTTTTGTGAGACTCCAGCTGAAAATGATCATAAAACTTTCTGTGGAGCCTGGCACTTGGAAACCACAACCGCACGAGTGGTGATCAATACAGAAAAACATAAATAAGTGAACTGCCAATGACTCCACACCGCGAGCTGGTTACTGTTAACGTAGGATGCACTTCTCTCTGGCTACGCACCAGCCGCGTCTTGTCTTCCCTGGCCAGACCCCTTTCTCCAGCGTTTGTGTGTGTGTGTAGTTTTTTCTAAGAGAAATGGAATATACTATCTCACGTTTATTACCCCCTTTTATCAAGTGACCATATACTGTGGGTATTATTGGGTGGCAATAAATATAGACCTAGAATAGATGGTCGTTTTAATGGTCGCACAGTAGCGCATTGCATAGCTATAACGGGTTTATTTGACAAATTTCCTATCGATAGGTTTTAATGGTCTTTATTTCCCTTTTTTCCCCTTTCTATAATGACTATTGTCATTTTTTGTGAACTTGACTACTGATTTCCCTAAGATAAATCCCAAGAAGTGTAATTGTACCATCAAATGTCCACCTTGCTAAGGTGTTTAACCTGTACCTCCAAACTGCATTCCGAAATGTTGTACCAATGTACACGTTGGCAAATGATGCCCGAGTGTGCTCACTTTTTCATATTCTTTCAGTTTTGGCCAATTCGATGGACCAAAAAATTCTCTTTGTTGTGATAATTCATGTATTTTTGATTGCCAGTCTAAGCAGGCACAACCGTGGAGCGTTTATAAAATGAAGCTGGCAGCTTCTGCATGCAGCGGGAGACGCGAGCCGTGGCAGCAGATAATGCCTGGGACTCCACGGACTGTGGCCAAGGCTCTCTCTCCCAGCCACACGGCGCGACACGGAGCCCTGCTCAGGTCCGCTTGCCAAAGGAAGGCAAAGCTGCCTGGAAGAGACAAGCACACAGAGCCCACCTGTGACCCAGGACTCAGAGATAAGAAAACCTATTGAAGGTAGATGGGCTGTGGCAGGTAAAGGGATTATGACCAAGGTTTGACATCCACATGTCATGGAGAAACTCACCAGCTGGGATGGAAAGTCTGAGCCAAACCCAACACAAGAGCCAGGATACACGGGGGAGAGCTGGGGCCACTGGAGCACGGCGCTGAAGCCAGAGCTGGTGTCCGAAGCAGCCGTCACAGCTCAGTGTCTCACATTAGGGAACGGTATCTGAGCTCGGGATTACGAACTGTAAGATTATGCCCGGGAGCCAGTGGGTGGCAAGGACCCGGCCAGGGGGGCAGCTGTAGCCCCAGGGGACAGCACAGTCAGCTGAGCATCACCTGACGGCCGCGAGGTGGACTCATCTGTCGTGGCCATCCTTCCTCTCTGCTGATGTGTGGACCATGTTGGCCCCCGGGGGCTGCGGATCCCTAAGAGGAAGTCTTGAGAAAGACGCGGCCTGCCCCAGCTCTGTCCACGGGGGCGAGCCGGCTCTGGAGCAGCGTGCCGGGCGGGGGCCGTGGGGAAGACACTAGCGGAACATGCCAGTTGTACTGCTGGGGAAAGAGAGTTTCCCATGTTTGTTGACATTTTGAAATTCTTTCTTTGAGAATTTCCTATTTATATCCTCTATCAACTATTTTTTTTTCCCTGGGAGTATTGTTCTTTTTCTCAGGGGCAAGGAAGGACTGTTTATGCTGGAGCGAAGTTCACCGTTCTCGTGTGTATCGTGAGTCTCAGTGAAGGAAAAGAGCTGGAGAAAGCAAAAGGAAAAGTCAAACAGTTTTTAGTTTTAAGAGTTTCTTGTTTATGTGCCGTTCCTACTAATGAAGTTTTTAATCAATTGATCAATAGAAAGCTTATGAAACTTTTCAGAAAACTTTCAGAGCATGAATAGATCCTTAAAGGAGACTAGAAACTCCCGGGTTCTCAGGACCTGGGATACGAGCCGGGCGCTGGGACAGAGAGTGGGGGCAGAAGTGAAAAGGTCTGGGATGAACAGTGTCACATGTGACTTGGCGAAAGGAGGTGCCTTGAAGCAAACGGAATGTTTGTGGTCAAATTGTTCTTGAACATTCCAGCAAACTGATCCCTACTGGCAGTTGGAATTGAGACAACAAGGAATACATTGTTCACAAAACAAATTGGCCTATTTTAGACACACACACAAAAAAAGCCTTGAAAGCACATTTCAAAAGAACTAAAAGTCGAAAGGCTGATTTTGAATTGTAGTGTCAATGCTTACTAGGAAGAAATCTTTGGAAAATTAATCATATAGTCAAGCGAACACGCGTAGGGTACCGGCTTCACGCCAGGATGCCGCGTCAGGACCAGGATGCTTAAATGTTATTGAACAATTGATCTCCCTCAGGCAGCTGCAAAAGGACAGCAGACGTGTAAACAAACAAGCGTGGGTCCCTAACAGGACGGTAACACCAGAGACAGAACCCAGCAGAGTGGCTAACACAAGGCTCTGAAGGCAGAATAAACGGGTTCCAGTTATTAGCTGTGTGACCTTAGGCAAGTTGCTTAGATTCTCTGTGCCTCATTCCTCAGCTACAAAATGGAAATAATCACAGACCCTTCCCCGTGGTTTGACCTGAGGACTGCACTAGTTGACACGTCATAGGGACTTGGTAGGTGTCAGCTGCCACGACGTTCATACGTGGCCCCAAATCTCAGTCTCATCGTCCATCAAATGGGGATAATGATCCCCACCTGCCTCGATGGACGACTGTGATGCTTGAGTGAGAACATGAGAGTTAACACTTAAAACTGTTACAAAGACTGTCCCAAGGCAAGGCGGATTTGAACACATAAAGTTCCGTGCAAAGTATCGCCACCACCTAAAAACGTCTGAGTTTCTGAATTACATGATCAGTGCCATGTTCCTTAATTTTTCACACTGGTTCACTTTGTGCTTTTACAGGTATTTGCTGGCAATGAGGCCAAAATTGTTGTTTGTCATTGACAGGCAGGTCACTACCTTCCACGTCATGCATTTCATTAAACAAAAGCCGATAATGGCTACAAATCCAGATCACGTAAGACTCTAAGCAAATCATTTCTCGAAGATACGGAACACCTGTGAACACGCCTGCCTGCCTGCCTTCTTGAGGCAGCCGGCACACCGCATGTTCCCGTGTGCAGGGTTGGGGTCATGATAAAGGATTTTCCCCGCCACAGGAATGAGGGCAAGCGCAAAGCCCTCACAGCCAAACTGAGGATGAGTAGGAATGGAGCAAGGGGGACCAAATTCGCTGAACCTCGTCAGCCGCATTCATCATGTCCTGGGCTGATTATCCAGCTCAGCCGGTTCCGCAGAGACGTGCGCCCGGAGCCTGCAATCTAACCACGCTAACAAATGACCTGCCAGGGAGACCAGGTCGTGTGTGCAGACTCGGCCCATCTTTCCTCGTTCGCAGACTTCCAGCCCCTCCATGTTTCTGCTGCAAACCACGCAGGAGAATCCACCCAGGGCGCACGTATGGAGAACGTTGGAGCTCGAACATGGAGGTGGTTTATTTCTGAAGCCACATGAGTGTTTTTCAGTGAAACTTTATAAAATAGTGGAAAAGAGAGGAAGCCATCATGAATATGCTGGTTTTATGCAACACCTTCAAAGATGGACAATGTAGCTCCCGCTCTGTGAAAATGGGATTATAGCTCATTTTACTCTGTCAGTACCATTTGAGATGTTACTAGTCATTAGTAAATAAAATAAGACTATCTATGCGTTTCTATAGAGTTAAATTGACAATGTTCTAATAATTAGGTCTTGGCATGTAAAATGCAAGGAGAAAGAACACGCTTCCGTCTTTGCAGTGCGCAGCCATGGTCTCTCCCCGGGACTTTCTGACGCTGATTGGTGCATTCTGTAATGGGATGAAACTTGCCACTGAGCCTGATGGTGACTGACATCTACCCCCGAAATCCTTACTGTTAGGATAAGATGTCATGCTATTTCCATACCTATAAAAACCCTAAACAAGGTTGTAAAATTAATGTGTTTGTTTTCAGGCGTTTGGGTCTCTCTGTTGTTGAATTTGGACTGTTTCAGGTTACCGAATATTAAACAAAATATTAAAACAAACATTTAAGGAAGACCCCTTTTTCGTTTGTTTTTTGGTCATAGTTTATGCTTTGTTTTATTACTGTCTCAATCACTAATACTGAAAAGGCAAAACACTGCGGTGTCAGCCTTCCAAGAGTTGACCATTTGAGTGGGATCCAATTCTCCGGATCCAATCTGATAGAGCATTTTCTAGAAAGGCTGAGCTGATGCCTCCTACTTCCCGGGAAGGTGCAGGTTGCTCTTGTAAACCCGATGCTGGAACATCGTCGGAGGGCCTTGCGAGGAAGAAGAGATAATTAAGAGAGTACATTATACCAAATATAAATTACCCACCGCTATGCCTCCCTTAGTCAAAATGGAGGAGTGAAAACACAGGAAAGAGACCAGTTTCCTTGTAACTCTGGTTTTCTGGCTCTTCTTGTTTGGTAAATTTCAAGTTGGAGGCTCCTAACCTGGCAGCTCTCCTATAAATTCTCAATTTGGTGAGCTCTTACGTAAGTGTTCGTAGGAACAAGTCCAGATATCTTAGTAAAACACTGCACTCCCATTTTTTTTCCTTAAAAAACAAAAAGTATGAAACAGGCTGAAATGCAGTATAAAAGATCTGTAGAAAAGATGTTTAGATTTGAACTTTCATCTTACTAGGAGCCTGCTTCTTTGGATGGTATAGAATGGGAGGATGGAAACATCAGAGAAAGAAATGATCTTTTCCCAAGTTAAAATATTTAATAATGATTCTGAAAACCTTTATTTTTGAATCTGTCATGGGAGTTCAATCTTACATTAATGGCAACTTTCCAAAGGAGTATGCTTTAAAAAACAAAAGATATTTGCTACATTTAGGAAAATGATGCTATTTAAAGTTTAGCTGCCAACCAAAACCTTAAATGTCCTAAAATATTCTCCTGGGACTTTACTGAGCTGATCCTGTGTGGCCACCTGATGCGCAAGCAGCCTCAGCCACCCCGGTGGCTCCCAACGCGGCCCCGCCGCCCCACCAACATGCCTTCCCGGGCTGCCTTCTCCTCGCTCGGCCATGACGTGTTATCAGAAGATACATCCTGCGTGTATTTATTTCAATATTGCTAGTTAATGAATTGAGAGTAGACATACCTTTTCAAAGGGAAAATGGAGTTAATCTTTTTACTGTACTGTTCTATAGCTCTTGAGAAATGTAATTATGGTTCCCCCAAATAGATTATATTGCGTTAAACCCTCTTTCTATAACAAAACACGAAACAATAAAAACAAAATTAAAGTACAGATCCCTTTAAATAAAAAGAGAAATAAAAATGAAGACATATTCATTTCAAAGTTAATATGCAATTCAAGAATAAAAAACTGCCAAAATTAGAGAAAAATACTTCCCAGGTTCTGGTTGGGGGATGTGGATGGTGGACTCCATCAGAGAAAACAGGGAGATAGATCTGAGATGCTGTGTTCGATGCCCTCAGAGCTAAGCCGATGTGTCAGGTCACCCTCACCTTGAGCGGGTGGGGGTGCCATCCCCGTGCAGATCCACGGGGTGCAAACGTAGGGCACAGCATGGCTTTGTCATGAAGGAACCTGAAGAGCTGGGTGACTTTCCTGTGAAGTCAGATTGACGTCTCTGGTGGACGTGAAGTTCATATCCAGATGGAACGCTTTTCGTGGATCACTCGATCAAGTTTAGCTAAATGGTTGATTCCCACGGCAGAGCTTTGAGTAGTAGTTAAAACGGTTCCATGCTGTGAATGTAACGAGAATCTCTGCTTTGATCCAGACCAACGCATGGAATTGCACGTTAAATAATAAATAGAATAAAATATTTTAAGAGCGAACCTTATGCATTGTTAAAATCACTGTTGGGGCACTAATGTGTGTTTTTCCATAAAGATTTTGTTTTAAGTGTAAGTAATTCCCTGTCATGAGCTCGTTAACCTCCTGCATGCCTGAGATCACCAACACTTTATCAAATGTCACAACGGTGGACAATGGTGGAAGAATTTTGGCAAAATACCAAGTGGGGCTGAAACATAAGAAGAGGAAGGGAGGGTGAGGAGGAGAAAACAAGATGGAGCACAGGAAGACATGGCCATCTCTGCATGCCCTATGGTGTCACAGGGGAAACTGAGGCAAAGTAAGCTCCATGAAGACAGACCAGCAGCCACAGGGGAAGAACCAGTGAGAGAGACACGGGGAGGGTCTAACACACCCTCTTGGTGTGTCCTGCGGTTCCCGATGATCTGTTCTCAAAGAGAACCTAAGTGACTTGTCAACAGATAGACTACATTATTTTAAAATAACAGATCATTGATATTTT
>RJWJ010038483.1:0-14973 GCA_004363605.1 Indri indri
CATCAGATGTTCAGCCACACTCAGTCACTGTGTTGGAACCAGAGTCTAGACAATCTATAGACAAAGCCAACACTGATAGCATGAGAGATAAGAATTAAAGTACATGATTTACATTGCATGAGGCATTTTTAATCATTTCAGAATTAAGGCCCAAAGGCTTAACTTATTTTGCATAAGAAATGTGTTATCTAAAGGTTACGTATCAATCAACTCTGCAAATTTTCTTACCATACCTTAACATTTACTATAGATTGCACTTGACTCATTGTGCTTATTTTTCTCAACTGCATAAAGGACTACCCTTCACTGCAGATACTGTGCTCTGCATTCTATAGTTCCAAAGCCATTTAGGAAATATGTCATCTCTCCAAGACAGGGACATACAACTTTCAGTAGCCAAGGGCTAAATTATGTTGGACTCTTCTCCAGAAAAATAATTATTATTTATGTAAGAATATTCATTTTTGGAAATATTTATTTATTTCATTTTCTGTGAAGTATATTTAATACTGGAATTGTTTAGTAAATGTCTTTTTCCCTCTAACTTCTTTTTCATTAACTTCTCACCTAGCCCACAAGATAACCAGCAACCATGACAAATCAAGTAATGTAAGAAAATAAGCCATGTATAAAAATAATAATTGCATAAGTCTAATAGATTATTCAAATTCTGATAAAATCACCTATAATTTAAACAAACATACTTCATAAGACTTTGAAATAACCAGGATAATCAGAATATGTAAAATTTAGAAATAAGGTAGAATAAGATAGTATTCCCATTGCCTCTTCACTTTGAGTTCCAAATCTGCATATCCTGTTAACATAAATTACATGCAATTGAAATGTTGATTAGTACACAAAAAAGGTGTTTGTTTTTGGTAAAGTATTAGTTTATAATGTGTTTGCTTACAGGACACTCAACTGCAGAAAAACATTAATGAATTTAGTGGGTTTTTTTTTTTTAAGTGAATGTGGATTATCTGGTATGTAGTAAGATTTAGCTGGAGGAATACATTTAAGGGACAGAAGCATCCTGATTAGTCGTAGCTTTGGTATAAATGAGTTTGCATAGGGAAATGCATAGAGAAACATCTCCTAAGTGAAGAGGAAAACAAATAACGTGTTTAAATTTAGATAACTTAAGAAGAGGGGAGGCATATTAAGGGAATTCCTATATCATAACTTTTGTTTTCTCTTAAAAAAAAAGATGAGGTTGGTTTTAAAACCCTTAGTCATATTTTCTTAGAAGTCTAGAAAGTAGCCCCATTTCTTTTTCAAACCTTACGTTTTTTTCATATCTGTTTTACCTCCTGTTAATGGTGATATTTTGGAAACTTAGATGAAAAACCTTAATTTTGCCATATGCCTGGACCCATGTCAATGTAGCGATATGACATGTGTGAGGTGATAACAGTAAGAAACACTGATTTCATATCACCCTTTTCCTCATCTTCTGTCAATTAATCAACAAATTAGGCAACTTTTCAGTATCTCCCAAAATAACATGCATTCTACATATAAAGTATATTAAGTTTTCATAGAACTGTCACATATAACATTTTACTTGATCTGAACACTATTCTTAAAAGTAGAAAGGAAAGACATTCTTAGTATTAATAAGATGCTAATGACATCTCATATTTATAGAGCATCTTATAATTTGCAAAATGTTTTCACATGATTTTCTTATTTCAGCTTCAAACAAATTATCAAAGCATCAGGACTATTTTCAGGAGAATAAATATAAGTAGTTAATATTCACAAAAGTTGTACGAGGTCACTTATGACCAAAGAGGCATAAATTAAAATTATCAAGAAAACATTTTCACCTATCAAATAATTGAGAGAATGATACACTCCATTTTGTCAAGGGCATGTGTTGGCAAAAAGGGTACTGTCGTATACTGCTGGTAAAGTTATAATTTGTTACACCTTTCAGGATGACATTTTGTCACAGGGACTTTATTCTGAGGAAAAATGGGAGATATAAACAAAGGTGTACATGTAAACGAATTCATTACAGAGTTATTTATCATGTGGAATATTAGAAGTCACATTTATCTGGGCAAAAGTAATTTAAGGCTGTCACGTGGGAACATGAGGAGACTTTGGAAGTGAAGTCATTGTGAAAAGGATCCAAAGATGGAAGAAACCTGGGATCAGAGCCGTCCTAATTATCTGTTTCTCCACATTTTATATGAGAAAAATAAAACGCTTGTATGAGGCACTATTCTTTTAGGATTCTGTTGTTACAGCAAAATCCATTTCTAACTGGCATAGTTATACTTGCTTGTTTATGTACATATGAATACATTTATTTAATATTAAAAAATTGTGTGTTAGGAAAGCTCCCAGTGCCTTTATTGTAAGCATAGAAAGTGTGTTATTACGGAAATTGAAGGAATGAGCCCAAATGGTAATAACTGTCTTGGCAGCTCATCGCAAAGCCAATAGATACTGGAAACTTAAAGTTATTTTTAAAACTATTGAAACATATGTCTGTGATTAAACTGGCTTAGGTAATATCCTTGATTCTGATTCTAAGACTTGATAATCCTGAGATTTCTTTGAGCTTTATGAGTCTATGGCTCATTTAGCAGCCACGTTCATTATTTGAAGAATGTGACAAAGACCATGTTAAATATTCCTCAAAGAGGAATTAAAGTTTTAATTATTACAGGACATACGAAGGAAACAGATACCGAACAGTTCCATACCAAGCCCAAGAAATTTTCAGTGAATATTTTAAAATACAATAGTGTGCCTAGTCATCTAGGAAGCTGTGGGTGCTTGTTCGTTTTCACTGGGCAAAACTTTGGCCACTCAACTTAATACAATAGTTCCAAATTAATAATAGGACACTTTCTTTTAAATATTGATTAATACTTCCTTAATTTCCATTTAAACGAAATTGATGCTACAAAGAACCATGTAACGTTTTTTGCTAGTCTACTGTGGAGGCATATTTTGTGGTATAAATTAAAGGCAGCCATAACAGTAAATGAAATCTGCAAAGCTAAACTGAGCGTGTTGGACTGCAGGACATTCTCAGGACTTCGTTCCTGTTAAGCTTACCCCACAGAGGTGAGCAGAAAATGCCTCTTTGTCTGAGGACATGGTAGCTCCCAAGGAGAGCTCTGCCCTTCTAAAAGCACCGTCAGCTCTCAGTTTCTGTTTCTACACCCCTTGTCCATCTTGTTCCTTTTCGCATTGCTGCCTCCTCTTCCTCTAGCTTGCTATCCTGCGACGCGGGTGTTCCTGAAGTTCAGTTTGCTTCTTTACACACTCCCTTTGGGGTCTCTTTTTATGCTTGCGAGTCACCTATTAACTCTCTGAAGGCAGACACCAAATATATTTCTTCAGCTCTGGCTTTTGGGTTCCTCACTAGGCATCAGTGCTAAACCTTGTTTTTAAAGTTAAACTTATTCTCTTTCCCCTGTGCAAGGCGTCCCTTTGATGTCCCAATTTTTGCTGCTGTATCACCACTTTCCAGCCACCCAGACGCAGAAAGTCTGATATCCTCCTTTAATCAGACATTCCTCGACCATGTCTCCTGAATCCATCCTTTCCTTTGCATTCCCACCGATACCACGCTGGCTCCATCCGCTGTGAGCTCTATCAATTGCGCCCAACCTGAAAGGGCCACACAGAGATTAGCTTATACTTGCTGTGCTTTCCGCCCTCCCTCTGCCAGTTCACCCTGCATCCATCAATCTTCTTTCAGGTTAATCTCCTTCACCTTTGGGATTAAATTCCTTTATACTGCATTGGAGGGCTCATGCAATTTACCTTTTATAAACCTTTTGAGCTAATCTACTTTTCTCACACAAACCTCCCATTCCAATCCAAAGTAACTAATTGCTATTCCTTTAAGGTTGTTCTTGTTTCACGTCTTTGCTCACTCACTCCTCCCTACTTGGGGGACCTATAACACATTTTTCTATCAAAATCCTACCCATTCTTTAAGGCCCAAATTAAATTTTACACCTTTTCGCTGAGTTTGAAATTCTACACGCTGCCTTTTAAATTCAACAATGAGTTTTTATAATACTTTTTGTTAGTAATCAATTTTAAGATGCTTCCCTGTTTTTGTATATTTTAATATGTTTTGCTTCTATTTAGATCATAAGCTACTTGAGGGAAAGATGTTTATTTATATTTTCTACAGTTAATAGGAAGGTTCACCATTTTAGTTTACTGACTATTATCTGGTGATTGTCTTCTATTATATAATTTTTCACCTCCCTTCTATGAGTGATGAGTGATTCTGAAAGTTATCATTCAATGTCGCTACCTAAATAACAGAACTGAATTTTTCTTGATTATATATGTACTTAGTTTTCCCCCCCACTTGTGATGCTGATGCAGATTTCAGTTTAATATTAATTTTATTCCACTCCTGGGGGGCTCTTGGGGTTATAGGGCTCTATTTATCTTTCATAAATAATACATAAATTCTGAGGCTTAAAAAATTCAGCCTCAGAAAATCAGCAAAATAAATATCCTCCTTGTAAAAACACATGCAAAATTGCCAGATTAAACTAGGTCTGAGGACAGAGTCTGCTCCATAAGAAGATTATTGTGTTACAATCCATAAAACTTTAAAGAAATTCCCAAGATTAGAAGTAACACAAAGCCAAATCAGGGTCCAACATAACTAAGGAAAAGACTTTTCCCAGAGAGATAATGTGATCATCTTGGGCCTAGGAAATGATCTCCATATCCCTCGACCTCCAAAGTGATGTGTGTTGATAACTAAACTAACAGCAGATTCCTTTTCAGCTTTGAAAGAAGGGGTTGGAAACTGGCAGCAAGAAAACCAGCACGATGGAAGCAACTGCTTAATAAAAAAGCCACATTGCTTAATTTTCAGTATGGAGTCAAATTTTTTTCAATACATGAAATTCATGTTCTAAAAAGCAGTTCATGTAATACACAGTACTTATACTATTCTTTTGCAAAAAAAAAAAAAAAAAAAAAAAATGTAGGAGAACATGACCAGCAAATGATGCAGTTACTGACAAAGAAATCCCTGTGATTTTAAATGTGAAATAATTTTTACATTTTTATGTATTGAAAGCAGCATTGAGTTACAGCCACCTCAGGGTTCTAAAGATCTGTAGAATCCTCTCTGTAAAATAATTGTTATTGATTTATCTATAAGCAGAAATATTAGAATCCAATTTTCTATAAATTGCTTTCATCAGATATTGGTGAAAATATTTCAAGCATATTTCCCATATTGTCTTTATCTTCTGTTTCAGCTAAACTGAACCTAAATGTTCACTTGGTGTAATTCTCCACCTCCAAATCTCTGCTCCAGTGGTCTTTCCAGCAGAAATGCTCTTCTTCCCTATTTCTTTCCAGATGATTGCAGTACACAGGCAATCCAATCTTAAGTCAATTAAGACATAATTAATCATGCCCTTTTCTGTGACAGATAAATACGGATTCAAATCCACCCTCAAATTGTATCACAATCTCCTAGCACACACTCTATTCCAGTTACTTGATAAACATTATCTTATACATAGTAAAGGGGAGCCCTCTGAATTATATGTATCTGCATTAAAATAGTGGGTATATAAAACCCCTTATAATTCTAATGGCGATCTAAGAAAAAATATCACTGTCGATAATTTTTGGATTCTAAGATATTTGCTGAAAGAACATTTTTAACATTTAGATTTCATTGTCAGGACTTCCATAAGGCATTTTTGTAACACCCAAGTCTGAAATCATTTCTATGGCTGTTTATGGCTACCGTCTCAGCCACTTCAAGTGGAGGTTAAAGTTGATACTTCCATGGAGCTTCCTGTTCTGAAGTGGGGAACAGAATTTTCTGTTCTTTGGCAGTGTGTGACTTTTTAAGTACTGCAGTGTATTGCTTGCAATCTGTACTTTGATTGCTAAGATTTTCAGACTTCGTTTTTGAAAAACTTTTGATGATATCTTTGAAAGTTCTAGCTTCAACTTACCGTGTTTACTATATACTTAGAAATTAAAAGAAACAGCTTCTGATTAGATGCTTGAGATGTTGCTGAGTGAAAGGCAAAAATCTAACTTTCAGGTAAATAGGCAAAATGTCTGGACCCTAATGAATTACTTACGTAAGTAAGCGTCTTAAAAAATAATTATTGAGAGTAGTTATTGAGAAATTATCATGAAACTGTGTCTGGTACTTTACTGAAGTTATATCATCTATTCGTCATGGTGACTTTGTAAAATAGGGAGAAATAGACCATGCTGTGGATATCTGCTGCTTTTTCAATTGCCTTTACTTTTTTCTATCTGAAACCACCCCTCCAAATAATTCTGGTAGTGTCTTCTGTAACTCGTGCCTTCACCTCCTTGTGACATAGATCAGATCCACCAAACTGTATCTAATCCCACCAGACAAAGTTATTGTCCCAAAGGTAGGAACGGAACTGAAGAAAAGCCATCCAGAACCCATTTTGGAGATTCTTGTGACTTTTGAGGGAGAGACATCTTGCCATTTGTTCTAGGTTTTCTAGTATCGAGGATATGCAAAATGGCAAGGGCCCATCTTTGCTACTCCATAGGAAGAATCTTCCAGCAAATAAAGCCAACCCAGAGTTAAAAAAGAGACAATAAATTATGTTAGTCCACACATTCTTCTTTTTTCGTTGTTGTTGTTGGTTTTGTTTTTTTGTTTTTTGGCTTAAGCCAATTTTAGTAGGGTCTCCGAAATTTACAACCAAAAGAATTCTAATTAATATTTCTTTCACATTTTATATACAAGAGATTACCTGACTTCACCAAATACATACAGCTAGTAGATGGCAGGCCTGGGATTTGAACACAGGTTCTCTGATTCCAGAGCCATGGTCTTATTATACTACTGAGGGTAACTTAGAGAATCTTGGGACCAGTTAGTTATTTGAATATCAAGATGGCTTTGGACTATGATTTCAAATTATGCAAACCATTTTCTTCCTAAGAAATTTTTGTATGCCCCTGAAATGATAAGGATAGAAGTGGCTCAACAGATTCTAGCACATACAGTGTACTTTTGTTAAGAAACTCTTGAAGAATGTTTGCTTATCTTAACCTTGGCAAGTGAGAACGTTTCATGGAAATTGCCTTTTTACTTCTATCAGTGCTGGCTTGCACTGGTTGTAAATCCTGATGTTTATGGTTGTACAAACAACCAATATAATGTGATACCAGTTGAGGGAACTGCTGAGAAAATCCCTGGATTTTGGCTACCAACATCTCATAAGTGAACCTTCCTGATACGCACTTTCACAGACCAAGCAGAGACTGTTTTTCCTCTCTAACCCCTGCTGTGTTTTGATGACCCAGCTAGTAAGAGGTCACTGCTTGGAAGACACAGATAACTGTAACAAGGGAAAGCTGCTTCTTTGATGTCCGAGATGTTTAGTGGAATCTTATAGTCTGGTAAATATTCATAGACCACTAACGTATATCACCTTTGATTGAGATATAAAAAAGTATAGGATTTCTATTCAAATCAGGATATTCAAAACTTGTTCTAAAATTTCCTCTAATATGTTGAAAAGAAATTACACTGTTGAAATAGAAGGTATGGTTCTTAGTTATAAAGAGAACCACCTTTATTTCTTCTTGAAATTTAAATCTCTTAACAATAATTCTGGAAATATGGTTGCAAGTATCCAGTAATTAAAGTGCCTCAGATGTAGTGGGTACAATGAGAATTTGTGAATGGCCGATGTTTGGGTCTTACAGATGTCCAAGTCTTTGTTTTATTTTTTAGTCTTTTGCTTACATCACGGTGGAAAGAAAACTTAGTACACTGATTCCAAAGTTAGGATTCAAGCATTCAACATTCATTCGAGTAGGTATTTCAAACTCAATTTACCTAAGTTCCATGACAGAGGCTGAGTTAAATATCTTACCAAAATTACTTTATAGTGGTTTTAAATTGCCTGATATCTAATTATGTTTAGCTTTTTTTTTTTTTTTTTTTTAAAAAAAAGATTCTCTGTTGTTAGAAAATTTAGTGTTTGGGGATTACAATAAAAAGTAGACATCATTAGCTTAGTATCAATTTTTAATGGCTTTTAGAAATAATAGCATATTATAAAATGCAAATTAAAAAGTTAAACATGGTGGATTGAACAGGTATTAGCCTCTGCTCTCTCTTGAAACTATAATAAAATGACAATAAAGGGTTTTTTTTAAGGTTTTAAATACACAAGCACAAAGAGATTAGAAGATGAGACGTCACTAATGAAATGCTGAAAGTTGAAGAACAGATGGAAGAGTGGTAACTGACTTAGCAGATTCTAGAAAGCCAGGTCCTAGTCAGACAGGGGAGAAAGAAAAATGCAAACTGATTTATACCATGGAACCTCCAAAGGCTTCAGAATTGCTGATATAGACACCGCTGAAAGTGGAAACGAATGTGAACTAAAAAGAAGAGTTTTGGCTGAAAGTATTTTAAGAAAGTTAGTTCTCTAGTTACCTCCTTTACTCTCTGTGCAGCTGAGCACTGCTCCTGCCCAGCGCTGGCAGGTTCTTCTCTGTAGAAGGTCTCATATCTAGAACAGAACACCCCACTATAAAGAGTAGAATGAAGTGAAGATTTATGTGCACCACGCTGACTCTCCAAGCTTGGTTGGTAGGATTATATCCTCAAAGAGGAGATTGAAGGAACCATCTCTGGGGAATCCAGCCGGTCACCCAAGCAAAGATACTGACTGTCCTTGATGGGCACACTGTTCTGGTGAGAGACACACTAAAAGCCCTGACTTCAGCATTAATACAATTCATCCATGTAACAAGAACACTTTACCCCACAATATTTTGAAATAAAAATTATGTATATGAAAAAGAATCCACATGCAATTCCCATCTGCCTCTGACACATGTAGATCTTCTAATCAACAATTTACGACCTAGTCATAAATTTGAGCAGTCAGGAATCCTAAATATTTGAAAAAGTCTCCAATAGGAAAGATATAAACCAAACTACACAAGAATCCAAAATATACCAAAAAAACACAACAACAACAAAGCAATCTGGAGGAATGAGTTACCATGGATCAAGGAGAAAAGCAACAGTGGCCCAGACCTGACTATTGTTAAAATACTCAGACATAAGAAAATGTGCTGTTCCCCTAAAATTAAAACAGAATGTAAATAAAACAAAATAAATATATTCATAGAATATGAAAGAGTTCTTGGAAATTAAGAAAAAATTATAAAAGAACAGAAATGAAATACTTGGAAGAGTTGGGAAGGTTAAAAATTTCTCCCAGAAAATACATAAAAAAATGCGAAAAAAGGAAATAAAAGATAAACTTAGAGGACCAATATAGGAAGTTCAGTATCTAAGGAGTTTTGGAAAAGTAAATAAAACATAAAATGATGAAACTGGATCAAGAAGAAATAATTCAATGAAATTCTCTGCATTGAAAATTATGTTTCCAAATTGAAAAATGCCTATAGTAAGTCTGATAAGGAATAGGAAAAAAGAGCCTCCTACCCAAGCATACTATTTTGAAATTTCAAAACATTAGGGACAAAGAAAATATGCTAAAAATTACTTCCAAAAAATTCTTCAGGGAAAATGTCTTCTAATCTAGAAATCTGTGTCTAGTCAAATTATCACTCAAGTTTGGGAATAGATTAGCGACATTTTTAGAAATGTCAGGTCTCAAAAATTTTAGCTCCCATGTTTTCTTTCTAGGAACACTAGTAAAGTATGTGCCTAAAATAAGGCAGTAAGCCAGGAAACAGAAAGACACAGGATCCAGGAAAGACATCTAACATAAGACAGAAGCAACAGGGATTTCCAGAAAGAAATTCAAAAGAATAATTAGTCTTTATTGAAGCATATCAGCACACTTGAGGAGAAAGTTTGCTGGAAAATGAATCTGAATATCTAACATGTTTGAATTAATTTAGAGAAGATTTAAGTAATGAGTGGGGGAATAATTTAGGAATTGATAAATAAGCTATTAAGGAAAAAGTATACAGAAATATAATATTTATTAGCAAGAGGGAAAATAAAATATGCAGAAAAGGAAAAAATAATCTTAGGATACTGCATAGTATACTACAGCTGAAAAATGAACATTAATCTATTAATAATAAAAATGATGATTTGATTATATCAGTAAAATAGGAGATGAGAAGTATGAATGGAGGTGATTGTAGTCTCCTCTTCCCAGTGAAAAGATAATAGTGCCTAAAACTCAAATGTCAAGAAGAATCAATTTAAGTAAATTACTCAGATTAATAGATATTAATAGAAAAAAATTGTTAAAGGATTTGCAAATGGTTGCTTCTGGAAATCAGGAAGTGGTGAGATAGGAGAGGTCAGAGGCATGCTGTTTTTTTAAAACGAGCTATTTAAACTGTGTTTGTGTATAGCTTTTATAAAAGTAACCAAGTTATAAATAAAAATAAAGGTAATACATTCTTTAAAATTTTTTTCAAAGAGTACATAAATATTTGGGATACAATTTTCTTGGACCCTCTCACCATTCTATGCCATAAGAAGTAGTCATTATCTGTGTGTGGGTATGTGTTTGTATGTGTGCATATGTAAACATACAGGTATATTCAATTTCTTTTACTAATAAAAATAATGCTGCAGTGAACATCCTTAATCATATAATTTTATTCATGCATCTTTATACATATGTCCAAATAATCATCTTGAGATTAAGAAATGGGGTCTACGGAGGCGAAAGCAATGAAGAAACTTCCAAAATGGCACCAGAGCACTGTCTGGCATACATGAAGCATGGAAGTTCATCTACCGTCTACCTCAAATGCTTCCTCCTCTACAAGCCTTCCTGACCTACCCATGTGAAAGTGAAGTGGACTGTCTGCTCCCTTAGCTCCTTCTTACCTTTTGGCCTTTGTCACAAGTGACTTTCTGTTTCTTGCCTCTAATCTTTTTCTTTTGCTGCTGACATTTTCCCAGATTTATGTCTCAAAGGTTCAATTACTTATAGAGTGACAGCATGATTATGTCTTTTGTTCCAAGTCCGAAACTAGCTTGGGTCAGGAACCTACTTTTGTGGCCAGGGCCTAGGGAGAGTTTTGTTGATCCTAGTGGCTCTTAAGATGTACAGGAAAGATAAGGGCTGTTTCCACAATGGAAAAGTGCTGGGCAGATGCTCCCTTGAGTGTTTTCTATGCCAATATTTATTATTATTGCCTTAGGAAAGGGGGTGAGTAATTATCAGTAAAATCGTGTTGAGTAAAATTTACTGGAGTAGAAGGGACAGTATCTAGACATTTGGCAGAGAAACTGGCCCTTACATTCAGGCCTGATGCTGTTCTATTCATTGATTGACTTATTTCCTTGTTAAGTTTAATTAATATTGTATAACATTTTAAATAAATTGTTTTGTATTTTGTCATATGTAAATATAGCAATCAAAATAATAACTTGATGAACTATTAATTCTCTTTACTAATAAAATATATCAAGCACTGAAATCTTCAAATGTATGTTCTATAATGTTTAATGCTTCTTAATTTCCATAGAAATGAGAGGTTAAGGTGAATCGTTTTGGAAAAATCAGATTAAACTATAATCTGTTTAATAGAGAAAGGAATATGACTATAGGAAACAGAAGACATTGGGGAAATGTACTGTTTGCCAGTTTAATGTATTAATAAAATTGTCCAGAACAACTCGTTGATTTGGGTATTGTCATTGTGCATTCTGTAACTGAGCAATGAAGTATGACAAGAGAGTTTTTAGAAAATCTATGTTTTAGATTAAAAATAGAAATATCGACTCATAAATATCAGCTCATTTGAGGAGTACTCATGTCTCTAAGAAATGATTCATATGAATAACCATCTTCAGATGACTCAGTTTTATACTGAAAATACATTTTCCCAAACATATGCCTGTTTATTTATGCTTAGTCCTGAGAAGAAAAAATTAACATGGAAAATATCATGATTTAAACATTGTAATTTTCTTTAAAGGAAGCTTTATTCTTTGGGAAAATTTGCCTTTTTATGCTTAATTCCTTTGTAATAGATGAATTAATCATTGGCTCCTTTTACTTCTGCATAAATGGCTATCTGATTGCTTATATATCCAGAGTAGACATTCCTAATTTAAAATACGGAACCTAATCATCCTATTTCCCTTGCTTTGGAGGCCTTGCTCTACCAGCTAATCATTTATCATTGGCCTTTAAATTGCTGTAGGCAAGCAGAAAAGGATTTCCTTCTTTACATTTTCTTAGTGTCCTCTCACGGAGAAGAAAATTAATAGATGTGTAAAAAATTTCCTGAGAATTTTTGCGGCCACTGCAATTTAGAGATGTTATTGAATTGGTAAGAGGGAAAAAAAAGTATGAGATAAAAGAAACAAGAAAGATTAGGCTAAGAAAGCTGCAGTTTTGTTTCTTAAAATATTTCTGTGACAAGCAAGAAAAGACTAAGGTTTTGGGTGCCAACCACAGAGCTTTAAAATATACAACTAAGCAGGAACTGACATACATACGCCATCTCACTAACACAGTTGTTAGATGATGGTGGCAAACGCAGCCACCAATCTCATTCTTAATGAAACACAAGTGAGTTAAAACCGCAATGAAAAACTGTTTCCACCTATCAGACTGGCGAAGATAAAAAGGTTTGCTAACAGACTGAGGGTAAGTGTGCGGGAAAAATAGCGATCTATCATTACACGCTGTTGGTGGATGTACAAATTGATAGGACCTCCATTGAGGGAAATTTGGCAATATTTACCAAAATTAAAAGTGCTCATGCTCTATGTTTAGAATTCTGCTTCTAAAAATGTATCCCACAGAAAATGTATCCATATATATTCAAATGTACAAGGATATTCATTGTGCCTTTTTCTTTTATGCAAATAAAATAATAAACCAGGGAATATATTAAATGTCTTATCGACAGACTGCTGGATAAGTAAATTATGGTAAATTTATGATAGAAAAAATCTATACCCTGTGCAAGAGATATTAATAAGTACAGAAGAATACATAAAAGTAGAACACTACATTTTGTGTTTTTCCCCTTGATTTTTCTTCTTAGTTTACAAGGATTATAGAATGCTTCAGAAAAGCTACAGAAGAAGCTGGTTACAGAATTTGTCTTGGGAAGGGAGGCTTGAGGAGGACTGAGGTCATTCATCTATTTCCACATACCTTTTTATATTACCAAGTGCAACATGTGCTGCCAAGTTAAGACTTAAAAGAACAAAACAGTAAGCACAGTTTAATGGGCTCATGTTCCTACTGACAACTGCAACTCTAACCTGTCACCATTATCTTTCAACGTCTAATGGCGGGCTTGATGGCTGAAGGAAAATTGGGAAACAGTTGGGATGGAGCAACTGTTGGGGCATGAATAACATCAGGAATAATAATATTATGACCTGACATTTTGTGAACACTTGGCAATGTACCAGGAGCTGGTCTAAG
Organism: Indri indri; assembly: GCA_004363605.1. Taxonomy (NCBI): domain Eukaryota; kingdom Metazoa; phylum Chordata; class Mammalia; order Primates; family Indriidae; genus Indri; species Indri indri. Next base: position 13,437 of record RJWJ010038483.1, read on the forward strand.
CATTTTACATGCATTTACCCCACTTAATCCTCACAACTGTCCGTGAAAGCATGTATTGTCATCATCCTGATTTTATAGACAAGGTAAACCTGAGACACAGAGAGGTTGAGGAACCCATCCAAGATCACAGAGTTATGAAACGACTGCCCACAATCTCAATGACTGTAAGCACCACACTCAGCAGAGCAGAGAGCTCCCTGTGCCACCACCAGCGTGACCTTGCACCTTATCGCCAATGGGATCCCAGTGCAATAAAAAGTAATTTTCTGTGCTCATTCTTAAAAAGGGATATCTGCTTAGGATCACTATTTTGATTTGTAAATGTTTTTGAAAACTGTGTGGGTACTATTAAAACAGTTTCCTTCCTCAAAAATTGGAAGGCTAAAAAAACAAAGGAAGGAGTGGAAGATATGTCAAACAAATGCCAACGGAATGACAGTGGCTTGTCAGTATTAATAACAGAAAGCACAATGCAAAAATCATAATATGGGAGGAAGATTTTTAAAAATATTGACAAAATATTACATTTCCACAGTGAAAATGTCACAGCTGAATCACTAAATAAAATCTATATGAAATATATGCAACCAAAGATATTAAAAATTCAAGAAGGATTCAAATTACAGTCATCGCGGCAGACTTCAGCACACAGCTGTGAAGCAGGTTCACGGCATCCTGGTTACCACCTTATCCGAGTCTGGTGAGACAGAACACCCACACACCATGAGGTACGTGGTGCGGGTTTATTACTTACAGATAGAAAACAAGGGAGGACGGAAGCCTAGGATTCATTTCAAATCTGTCCCCTCAAGGCTCAGGACAGCTGCCCAGGGTGGACGGAGTTTTGTCTGTATGTGCCCCACTTGCACCACAGCCGAGGGACCCCAGAAAGTGGCCTGCCCTAGGCTTTGTCACCTGGGACCATATGACACACTGAGTCAAAGGAATGAAGGGCATCCTGTTTCCAGGGGGTGCCCAGAACAGAGCCTGGGCTGCTCTGGCCAGTTCCTCCTGTCTCAAGATGTTGCATTTCAGCACATTCCACGGTTATTCTTGAGAACTACAAGTGAGCGCGGGGAGAACTGGGTCAGATCAAGGCCACCTTGAGAACCGTCCTGCAATATCCTCATCTGTGTCTATCACATCAAATAGATCAATAATGATGATAATGATAATATTCATGATAATAAAGAGAGGTGTCTTAGTCTGTTTGTGTTTCTTGTAACAAAACACCTTAAAGTGGGTAATTTATAAGAAACCTAATTTATTTCTTACAGTTCTGGAGGCTGGGAAGTCCAAGGTCCAGGGTGTGCATGTGGAGAGGGCCTTCTTGCTGGTGGGACACCCTGCAGAATCCTGAGGAGGTGCAGGGCGTCCCATGGTAAGGAGGCTGAGTGGGCTAATGTGCTAGCTCAGGTCTCTCTTCATCTTCTTATAAAGTTACCCACTCCCTGATAGCCCATTAATCCATTAAGCCATTAATTCATTAGTCCATGAATGGATTCTTTTATTCATGAGGGTAGATCCCTATGACCCA
>RJWJ010038484.1:0-14971 GCA_004363605.1 Indri indri
GGCTAATTTTTTCCTATATATGTATTTTCAGTTGTCCATATCATTTCTTTCTATTTTTTTAGTAGAGACGGGGTCTCGCCCTTGCTCAGGCTGGTCTCGAACTCCTGAGCTCAGAACGATCCGCCCGCCTCGGCCTCCCAGAGTGCTAGGATTACAGGCGTGAGCCACCGCGCCCGGCAAGTATTAAGGTTTTATTCCTCTTGCTTTTGGAAAGACAAGAATTCCAGATGTAACCCAAACAGAAAAGATTCCCAGAATTACATAGATACTATTCCACTCCCATTATAATACATTTAAGCACATGTGTAGCCCTCACTCCAACTCTAGTAGCTCCAGAGCTTAACTGCTTAACCATTTCAGACAGCACTGAGTAGTCTCTATAGGTATCACATTTGAAATGTGTATATGTTCAATACATACCTATAGACTGGTATGTAACAAGGAGAAAACTACCACGGACTTCATTTATTTTGAAATTATTACACTTAGGTTTAATAGAAACAGACATGTGAATAAAATCAACAATTTGGGAAATATGCATTATTCTTCTTTTAAAAATTTCTCTAAACGTTACTAATTTGGGGGTTTCCATCTTTAGTGTTTCATTTATCTTTTCATTCCCTCATAGTTTCAATCCAAGTATTGAATTTTCTTTGGCCTGAAAACATTTTAGTTCCTTTCCAAGCGAACAATGACTCCCTTTTCTTGTATCCTTTAACTTCCACAATAGAGTCGCTAATACTGGGGGCCATCCCAGCCTCCATGATTATGAAGACAGCACTGGATATCTTCCTTCGTAGTTCCACAAGGGTTATCAACCTGCTTTTTCTCTACTTCAGGTGGAAGTTTTTCTTCTGAACCAATTATCCTCCTATCTTTGTCCTCTGAAGAATTGGTTTTCCACTCCCAGCTATTTTCTTTCTTAGGGTAAGTTTTATGTCTGGGTCATTTTACTTATTTCTCTACCTTCTTAAAAACTGGATTCCTCTGCCTTAGAGAATTCTCAACTTCACATACTATTTGACATGTACAAAATTTCTTCGATTCTAAGGGAATTTTGTTTTGCTGCTACTTGAGAAGAGCAAAGCAGGTCATCGGTTCAAAAACACAGAAACATATGTTACCTAAAGAAAGAACTCACAGCTGTATTTTGCAGGTGCTATAAAAATCATCTTGCAAGTGAATTATCCAGCTACTGTGTTTTACCTCCCCTTACCCATGTGTAGGTACAACTTTCGTAAATTATTGAACTCTGAAAACACTTCATCAGTGACTAAAAAAGAGTTATTCTTCATTATACGTGACCATTTTTGTAATTTATTGGCTATACCCTAATATTCATCTTCCTAACAACACAAAAATGACTGACTACATATATGGAAGCTGATTCTTTGTGAGAATAACTTCTAATAACTAAACATTTATCTCGGTAGCTCCAATATTTTGTTAGGAAAAGTTGCTAGTTGTTGTCACAAACTCATGGTGTAGGAGAAAAGTGACAATGGCATTGACATCCAGAGAATAGGGAGTGCATGGTGGCCTTTTGACATACTCCTGAAATTGTTGTTCTCATACATATAATCAATTAAGAAGAGGAAACCATGGCAGTCTCACAAGGTAAATATAGTCTTTCTTGCCCATGGGACAAGGGAGGGGGGTTGGCAGGTCAATTGGGGATGGCAGGAGGTGCGTCTGCTCCATCCAGACTTTTCCTCAAACTCTAGTCTCAGGAACAGAGAATTCAAGACAAAGCAAAGATTTTTAAAGTTTCCCTGGCGTATGTATCCACCTACCTCTGGACCTGACAGTCAAGCCAAAAAAGTATATATAGTAGCAAATCTGGCAAGGAGAGGCCTTGGCCAAGTGCCTTATCCTGGGACAGCAGGAATATTTTCTCATTTAACCCACACACAGGGAACAGCTATGGTTTGTTCAAACCTCTCAGTCTGAGGCATTTTAACTGCAATGTTGTAACAGCCTTCCTAGAGCAACTAGATTCAAATCAATCCAAAGAAGCAGTATCACGCCCACTCTGCCCAGAGCTGGGTGCACAGCAACCAGGCCACAGAGTAGCCTCAGAGAGCATGGACTGCAGAGGGGGAAAGTGTTGATTTATTATAAGTGATTAAGCAGTAATTAGGCACTGATTGACCGTGAAGATAGGAATTCAGGTGTGGGGAATCCAGGCCTCCTAGTTAATGATGGAGAGATGTTTCTCATCTGTTGTTATGTTTTACCTTCTCAAATATGTTACTCTGCTTTGTTCAATAACAACAGATGATAGGTTATATTTCTTCTCTCTGTCCTGTGCCACACTCGCAGCCCTCTGCACCATTTCTGCACAGTTAAGCAGTGGCCCACTGTCTGCCTCTCTATTTCCATGTCCTATAAAGTGTAGTAACATTATTCAACACATTCATTGAGAGTAAGAGACTTTGTAGCTTAAAACAGCCATATTGCTGTCATACTCATCAGTTTATATAGTTATAGGTAAGGTCAAAAACATTTTCCAGTAACATTAATTTATTTTTTGAGCATCTAACCATCCAATGTTAACCACCAAGAATAGAAATAATAGTAAGAGTAATAAAATATGAGTGCTGCCCTCAAAGAGTTTATAATCTAATGGATAGTTAGGTAAACGAACTAATTTTTATAACATAGTGTGATAGTAACCACAGAAAGCAATGAAGAAGACCCAAGGCAGAGGGATAGGGAATAGAGTATAAAGAAAGTGTTGCTAGTATAGGATTCTTGGAGGAAAAACAACTATTTCCTGTTGACAAGGATGAACAAGAAATATTCAAAATGGGCATAAGTGGACAATCTAGACAGAGAATCCAGAGATAATATCGTATATTTTGAGGAAATAGTAAATAGGACTTGAGCACAGCATGCTGGGTCAGGTACGATTCAAGTTGAGGTGGGAGAGACAAGTTGGCAGGGATCATGAAGAGCCTTAGATGCCATGGCCAGGAGCCCAGCACCAAAAAGGTGAGAGGTAGACAACCACTGAATGATGCTATGGACTGAATTGTGACCACGCCCCCCCTCCCATTTATACATTGAAGCCCTCATACCCAGTGAGACTGTTTTGGGAGATAGGGCTTTCAGGAGTTAATTAAGGTTAAACAAGGTCATAAGGGTGGAGTCCTACTCCAATAGGATTGATGGCTTTATAAGAAGAGGAAAAGAGAGAGTGAGAGATCTCTCCATATGCATACACCAAGGAAAGGCCATGTGAGCATATAATGAGAAGTCGGATCTGAAAGCCAGGAAGAGAGCATACCGGCCCTCAACCATGCTGGCACCCTGATATCAGACTTCCAGATTCCAGAACTGTGAGAAGACAACTTTGTTGTTTAAGCCACCATGGTACTTCGTTATAACAAACCAGGGAGTGGCATGATCAGACATGTATCACATGAAAAGTGTGCTTAGGGTAGATAGTAGATTTCAGAGTGAGTTAAGACTGAAGGTCAGAAGACCACTGAGGAGACTATATACTCACCACCTAAATAATGAGCAAGGAAAGCCTCAAATAAGGTGTGGGCAGGGCAACAGAGCGCGACAGTGGAACGGGCAGAACTTACAGATGCAATGGATGTTGTGGGTGAACGTTTAAGTTACGAAGTTAAAACTCTGTCCATTATTCATTCACCATATCAGCTAATCAATTATAAAACAAATGAACATTTCATATAATGAAGAAACCATTCTGTATGAGTTTGTCAATGAAACACTTAACTTTCCAAGTTGAATTCCAAAAAGAATAAAACATATTTTTTGAAAAATATTAGATAGCTATAGAGTTCTTGAAAATATATGGAAGTTAACAAACATTCTTGGTAGCCATAAAAGAAATTAAAATCATTGGAAAATAGTATAATAGGGAATAGGACAAGAATTCTGTAGAGTGTCTTCGTGGGACAGTGTCCTCAGAAATTCTTCACAAAAACAAAAGAAAAAAATGATATGATGGCCCAGGAGAACAGAGGATAAAACAAGGATGAGTTAAATATAATGCTTCCAGGGGAATAAATTTTTAAAAATGTATATATTATACATACATTAACATGTGTATACATATATTTAGCTCCAACAAAATACTAGAACATATCATTAGAAGATGAATCTCAAATATGTAAATATTTCAAATAATATATAAACTAAAACATAATAAGTACTCAATAAAAGTAGTTATTAATTCTGTATGATATAATTTACAGTTTTAAATGGTTGATAGTTAAAAATAATAGATTTAAGCACACAAAACAAAATTTCACAGACATAAAAAACTGGAACAAAGACAGATTTAGAAATTCCATGACCAAATGTAGGAATCACAGGATCACAGAATATTAGAGCTGAAAGGAATTTTAGAGAACATTTAGATGTTCCTTTTATAGATGAGGAAGTGGCATAAATCTCTTAGGTTTCCTCTGAATGGCCTATGTGTTGAATGGAGAGCTCGTCTCCCGTACCAGTGGCATTTTACTGGAGAGAAAAGAAATAATATACAGTAGAGTGAAGGATCATTCGTGGTTGACTTAGAATGTTTTACAAGAAATAAGAAGGGCATGTTTAAATTACTTATAAGAGAACGTGTCCTAAAGGCAAGAGCAATTTAACAATGGAATAGCCACCCAAAGAGGTCATTGTGAAAACATCAATAAGACATTCAGAAAGAGATTAAATATAATTCTGAAGGGAATAATATAAATGTCTGGCAATAACATGCACTAGGTACAGAGGTCTGAATACAATGACCTGTCATTTTCCCCATAGTCTCTGTGTCTGTGATTCATGTAAAATAATCATGAGAGCAAATAGAAGTAAGGTGAGCATCAAAGGGGAAAAATCATGAGATACAATAAAACAGGACTACCAGAACTGACATGGTAGTGCAGAAGAAAACAATTCATTCTGAGATGAAGAGCTTTCTAAGCAGTATCCTGGTGGTACTTTTTGCTCTTTTGTATTCAGAAGCAATGGCAAGGCACTTACTTGCCATTCTGTCAAAAGCCCCAAGATTTAAAAAAACTTGTTTCTAATCTATAGTAGAAGTATTGTTTGCCTTTAAGTTTTTATGCCCTCATCACGGAAGGGATGACCATAAGGGAAACTTCCACAAAACCCTGCATACAAGCAGAACTTACATCCAATATGTTTAGTAATTTGTGAAAGTTTATGCTGGTAGCCATAACATCACAGTGCAGAATCATAAAATCAGAAAATGTTTTGTCTTAGTCCATTCAGCCTACTATAACAAAATATCATAGACTGGGTAATAGAAACAACAGAAAGTTACTTCTCATGGCTTTGGAGGCAGGGAAGTCCAAGATCAATGCGCTGGCAAATTCAGTGTCTAGAAAGGGCTCACTTCCTGGTTCATAGATGGCTGTCTTCAGGCTGTGTCCTCACATGACAGAAGGGGTAAAGGATTTTTCTAGGGTCTCTTATACAAAATCACTAATCCCATTCATGAGGGCTTCACCTTCATGACCTAATCACCTCCCAAAGGCCTCACCTCCTAAAGCCATCACATTGGATGTTAGGATTTCAAGATATGAATTTTAGGGGTGACACAAACATTAAGACCATAACATATTTCAACTATAAGTAACTTTAAATATCCTTAAGTATAAAGCCTCATGTGTTTATAAAGCAGTAACATGGGATCATTCATGCTCAACATTGAGGGGTTCATATACATAAGAATATAATAACTCACACCTTTATCCACATCAGAATGGGCTAAAACACACTTCAAGAAAATATAGGCAAACATTAACATTATCTTACTCTGTGAAAAATTTTTCTGAGCAGCAAGTAAAACCCAGAAACCATAATGGAAACTGTGGTTTTAATAACATTAAAATGTTAAATTTCTATATGTCAGGAATCAATATAAATAAGATTGAAAATCAAATAACGAGGTAAAAAATAAATTTGAAAGATATATTAAAAGACAAAAGTTAACATATGTCCTATATACAAAGCCTTTTGACATCCACAAGAGAGATACTCAGTTTTCCAGATATTTAAATACATACCCTTGCAGAGATACAAATGGCCTATGAACATACTAAGCTTCATCGCAAATCAAAAATGCAAATTAAATAAGGTTTTTTCATTGCTAAAGAGATAAGAATTTTTTAAAATTAACAATATATAATTTTGATGAGGATACATAAAAGCAAACACTCATACACTGCTGAGGGTATGAAAAAATTATTGAAACTTTCTGAAAAATAATTTGGGAAAATAGATCAAAAACCTTTGAATTTTGCATGCTTTTTAACCCAAAATTTTAAATATTTTTCTAAAGAAAGTAACTATGACTGCCAGAAAAATGTAGTTACAAGGATATTTATCCTGTCTCTGTTTATGACAAAGTAAAATGAGATAACTTTGGCAAAGTTTTCGCAGCCACCCCTTGATGGCTATGAGTGCTTATTCTCTAATTCCACACAAATAATACAGTAAGTAAGATGTGTAGACTTTTATAAGCCTTCAGCATAATACTTCCTTTCTGAACTTTATGGGATTCATTTTATATTGCTAGGCTTTTGGGTATCTTTGAGAAATGATGGAAGAAAAAGTTTGTGCATAACGTAATAAATGGTATACAATTAACCATTATGAAATAATTTTCAAATACTATGTTTTTCCTAAGATATTTTAAGAAAACGTTTATATTATAGATACAAATATCTGAGATACTCCCTGAAGGGTAATAATTTTAGGCATGTTATTAATGTTTCATTGTGATTGTGTATGTTTTTTTAATTCAAGTTTTAAGTTGATTTAAAAAATAAAGAATAAAGTGTCCAAATTTCTTTAACGTGAATTTCAGAATATTACGGGGATACAAATGTTTTGGTTATATGGATTGTTTTTGCACCGTTTGAGTCAAAATTATAAGTGTGCCCATTACCCAGATAGTGCACATTGTACCTGTTAGGTACGATTTCATCCATCCCCTCCTGCCCCCTCCCACCTGCTTGGTTTACATTGAGTTTTTACTTACATATGTGCACATGAGTGCTGATCAGTTAGTTCCAATTTAACAGTGAGTATTTGTGGTATTTGTTTTTCCGCTTAGGAAAATGGTCTCAAGTTCTATCTAGATTGTTGCAAAAGATATTCATTTCTTTTTTATGGCTGAGTAGTACTCCATGGTATACATATACTACATTTTATTAATCCATTCATCAATTGATGGGCACTAGGGTTGATTCCACATCTTTGTTATTGTGAATTGTGCTGCTATTAGCATTCCAGTGCAAGTGTCTTTTTGATAAAATGACTTTTTCTCCTTTTGGGTAAATACCCAGTAGGGGGATTGCTGGATCAAATGGTAGGTCTAATTTTGGTTCTGTGAGGAATATTCATACAATTTTCCATAGAGGTTGCACTAGTTTGCAGTCCTACCAACTGTGTATAAGTGTCCTTTCTCTCCATATCCATAATAGCATCTATCGTTTTGGGAATTTTTGATAAAAGCCATTTTCACTAGGGTTAGGTGATATCTCATTGTGGTTTTGATTTGCATTTCTCTGCTAATTAGTGACATTACACATTTTTTATATGTTTATTGGCCATTTGTCTATCTTCTTTTGACAAGCTTCTGTTCATGTCTTTTGCCCACTTTTTAATGGGGTTGTTTGAATTTTTCTTGCTGATTTGCTTGAGTTCTTTGTAGATTCTGGTTATTAGCCCTTTATCAGATGTATAACATGTGAATATTTTCTCCCATTCCATAGGTCGTCTATTTGCTCTGTTGATTGTTTTCTTGGCTGTGCAGAAGCTTTTTAATTTAATTAATTCCCATTTATTTATTTCTGTTGTTGCTGTGATTTGCCTTTGGGTCTTCCTCATAAAGTTTTCGTGTAGGCCAATACCTAGAAGAGTTTTTTTCAACATTTTCTTCTAGAATTCTTATGGTTTCATGTCTTAGATTTAAGTCTGTAAGCCATCTTGAATTAATTTTAGTGAATGTTGAGAGACATGGATCCTCTTTCAATCTTCTACATGTAGCTATTTCCCCAGCACCATTTCCTGAATAGTGATTCTTTGCCCCAGTGTATATTGCTATCTACTTTGTCAAAGATCAGATGGCAATGTGTGAATGGTTTTATATCTGGGTTCTCTGTTCTGTTCCATTGATTTTTGTCTTTATTTTTGTGTCAGTACCATGCTGTTTTAGTTACTATAGCTTTGCAGTATAGTTTAAAGTCTGGTAAAATGATGCCTCCAGATGTCTTCCTTTGCTTAAGGTTGCTTTTGTCTAATCAGGCTCTTTTCTGGTTCCATATGAAGCATACAATTATTTTTTGTAGATCTGTGAAAAATGACATTGATACTTTAATGGGGATTGCATTAAATCTGTATATCACTTTGGGCAGTATGGACATTTTAACAATGATTCTGCCAATCCATGAGCATGATATGTTTTTCCATTTGTTTATAGCATTTGCAATTTCCTTCCTCAGCAATTCATAGTTCTCTTTTTAGAGATCTTTTATCTCCTTACTTAAATATATTCCTAGGTATTTTATTTTCTTTGCAGCTATTGTGAAAGGTATTGAGTCTTTGATTTGATTCTCACCTTGACCGTTATTGGTGCATAGGAATGTTACTGATTTGTATACATTGATTTGGTAGCCTGAGACTTTGCTGAATTTATTTGTCAATTACAGGACTCTCTTGGCAGAATCTTTGGGGTTTTCTATATATAAGTTCATATCATCAGGAAACAGTGATAGTTTTGCCTCCTCTTTCCCCATTTGGATACCTTTAATTTTTTTTCACTTGCCTGATTACTCTGGCTAGGAATTCCAGCACTAAGTTGAATAGTAGAATTCTATAAAAATATCTATGCACATAAACTTGAAAACATTGAGGAAATAGACAAATTCCTGAAAACATACAGCCTCCCAAGGCTCAATCAAGATGAAATAAAACTCCAGAACAGACCAATTATGAGCAATGAAATTGAAGCATCAATAAAAATATCTTCCAACAAAAAAAAGTCCCAGACCAGATGGTTTCACAGCCAAATATTATCAGACCTACAAAGAAGAATTGGTACCGATACTGCAGAAATTATTTATAACATCAAGAAGGAAGGAATGCCACCCAACTCATTCTACCAAGCCAGTATCACCTTGATACCAAAGCCAGGAAGTGACACAGTAATAAAAAAAAAGAAAACTGTAGACCAATACCCCTTACAAATATAGATGCAAAAATTTTCAATAAAATTCTAGCAAACCGAATTCAGTAGCACATCAAATAAATAATCCACCACCACCAAGTGGGCTTCATTCCAGGGATAAAAGGATGGTTCAACATATATAAGTCCATACACATGATTCACTATATAAACAGAAGCAAAAAAAGTCATATGATCATCTCAATAGATGCATAAAAAGCATTTGACAAAATTCAGCCCTCTTTTATGATAAAAACTCTTAAAAAGCAGGCATAGATGGAAATTATAAAAGGCATATATGACAAACTGACAGCCAGCATCATACTGAATGAGGAAAAGTTGAAAGCATTCCCACTCAGACCTGGAACAACACAAGGCCTCCCACTGAAAATGAATTTTAAAAGCCTAATTGAAATTAGCATACAAAAGACTTTGATGGCAATTTATTGAAAATGGCTTAGCTCTTCAGTATTTCCCTTTGGAAGATTCTATTAAACACGAAGTAGAAAAATATTCCGTCCTTTAATCTTATATTTGCGTTGTCACTTTAAGTGCTTAACTTATAGGAGCACTGAAACAAAATATCATGGAAGGAAGAATAGTTAATATAATTTTCCTAAGGAGTACAGTTCTTATTTTTTAAGGAGTAAGTTTTAATAAGTTTGTTTCTTTAATATTCTTGTTAAATGGGAACTAGAAACTGTGTTGTACACTTTTAACTTACATAGAAGTACATAACCCTGAGAATGTATTTTATCATTTTTGTTAATTTTTATTAATGCATACTCAGAATTCTGTGCCAGAAGAAAAGCTAATAAGGAAGGAAGGGAACCTGTGGCCTTATTTTTCATATTATTAAGCAATTAATTATACAAATTTTATTGAGATCCAGTCACTGATTCAGGCAGGGAAGACACTGTTTCTGTCCGGAATGGTTTTAGAGTACAATATGAAGATACTAATGAGAAACAAATCATTTAATTTTATAATTATTACTTTTATAATGAAGATATACACAATGTGTGTGACTGCCTAGGAGGACTGCTTTGGTTTATCTGGGGACTCACAGAAAAAAGTCTTAAAGACAGCTGCCTTTGTTCTGGAATCTGAAGTAGACAAGCTAAGTTAGTAAGAAGGTGGTGGCATTAGCATCCCAGACGGAGCAGTCAGCTTGATCAGAAACACTGAGATTAAGAAGAACATGATCTGTCCTAGAAATACCAGTAGCTTAATGTTGCCAGATGACGAGCATTAGAAGATAGGACTGGACAAGTTAGGCAAAGGACACTCTTGAAATGTAAAGGATTCCTATGCTTGCCATCCTGATGGGGTGGCTGGGAGCAGGTCAGATATCAGCTTGGACCAGGGGGCTAGCTACACTACCTCAAGAACTCAGATATTCAATTTCTGTTCATCTCAGCATGTTTATTTTATCTGAGGTATTGCGAGGGCACCCTCATTGAGATCTTCTGTGGATGACGGGAACTCACTGAGCAATGGATAATAGAATTTATATAGAGATGTTCTCATTCATTTCTTTGGTTGTGACTGCTAGGCTGAAACTTTGGGTGGAAAGTGGAGAATTGTAACCCACCTCAGCTGCACTTCACCCACATTCTTGTGACTCCATATGCATGGGAGTAACTTCAAGCCATAGAATGAGTGCAGGTTCTTGAGTAGTATTTCAGAGACAACTACATGGGTTGGAATCCTTGTAGCCTTTGAATAAGATAGTCCTGTCTCAAATCTGGGCATCACCAGTACCCTCTGAGGTTTTTTTTTTTTTTTTTTTTCCCTCTAGAAAAATGGTTAAAATAACCTACTTCAGCAGAGTAGTTAAGGATTACAAAAAATAGGAAAATGTGACTGACATTTAGTAGGAACTCATTAAATGCTATTTTGATCATTCTTCTTCTCATTACTGGAGGGTTACGATGCATTCAAACTAGTTTCTTCATTATTCACCAGGCAGAGGCTTGGAGACCTTGGAGTTTGAAAAACTGCCTTACAAAGTGGGGCTTAAGCCAAGAGTCCTCTAAAGCCAAGCAGCACCTTGATATTTTATTTTAAACAGAGTTAAAAAGAAATACGTACTAGGTCCCCAGTTTCCTAAGGAGCAGCCATTAGGTTTTCTATTCCTACATACTAGACTATGGAAAAATAAACAAAATAAAATAATGGTGCAATTTTTCTGTTTATATATTGTGGTAGAAATATCTTGAAAATTCTTTGAGTGTGAGCAGTTTTTCTAAATATAGCTATGCATTTCTGTGTCTTTTCATTATAATGAAACCTGCAGTACACAGCTATAGAAGGATATTTCATTCAATCTGTATGATATGTGAGCATATATTTGGGCATGTATATATGGGCCAAATATATTTGAGCATATATTTGGCCTCTTTGGGTTGTTTTCCCCAACCTCTACATTCCTTCATCCTTCCTCTCAGGAAATACCTATTTTATAAGCAGAAATGTGAAAATTTCACTGGAGTCAAAACGTAATAATAAGCAGAAACATGCAACTGTACCTAAGGCAGAATGAAGGGAAATCCTGATTCCAGAATCCTAACCACTGCTAAGACAGCACAGGTGAGAGATGCAGACTGAGACATGTAACAACAACAAAACTTTAACCTTTAAATAATGGCACCAAAGTAATCTCAAGTAGATTAGAGGATTTGAAAAGCTCCCAGAGTAAGCAGCTCGTATTTCTGTTTCTTCCCCTCCAGGGAATACTTATTTAGTGTTTAAAGGTGATCTCCTAATACATTTTCGCCAATGTATAACCAAACCATCCATGGACAAATTCAAAATAAAGTACACTTTGTTAAAAGCTATTTTTCCCATCAGCAATTTGGCTCTTATGGAATAAACAGGAGAAATTATCCAACAGAATTTTATTAATTCTTATAAAGAGAAGAGAAAAAAATAGGTCAAAGGTGAAAAGATCTAGGGAGAATTTTAATTTTAAAGGCTTTTTTAAAAAAACTGTAGATCCCATAAGTTATATAATTTATAGTTTTTCTTACTTTATTAAAAAGAAACTTTGTAATTCTTCTGTACTTTCTTGCCACTGATAAAAAATAGATACCAACAGGGAACAAATAATTATACCATGTATTTATCAATTTATCATTTTATTCCATTTTATAGTGCATCTCCCATTATGGGAACTATAGATTTTGTCCCTGGCTCTGCTTAGAACTAAGTTTTATAAGTAATATATTTTCCCATTTTAATTAAAGGGAGCAGTTGTATTAGTTGTGTGGGCTGAGGCATCAAAGAAGGAAGAATAGAATACATTCACAGAAAATGTTCTTATAATATGAAACTTTAAGACCCACTTTTAACCATCCTTGTTAATAGTATTTATGTAGTTTATAAAGACTCATGTCTGGATATGTCAAGAAAATAAGATTGCAAATTATACAGAAGTAGACAGAAAGAAATACTGTATATTACTATATACATGTGTACATAGATAAATGAATAATGTAATTATTCCAAGAAAATGTTACTGTGATATTTTAGCCATGATCCCAGAAAATTCACAAACACTCCATTGTATCTCTTTCTTTAACTTTAAAAATCATATCAATATTTAATTATATATTAATCAACAACAGTAAAATGTGGGTTATAAATATTTTGGAGCAATTCAAACAATGAGAGTTAAATGTGATAGAATTTCAGTTCTATTCTTCACTGAATTTTCAGGCACATGCACACGGCTCGTGTTCTTCTTGATCAGAGTAGACGAGTAAGCTATAGTAATCACTGATAATCTCCTCTCTCTTCTCTTTGTTTTCCACACAGGCATTGGAAAACATTGAAAGACTTCTGATGATAAAAATCTGAGTCCATGTGTTTATTTTCCCCTTTACCCTAAATCCTATTGGAAAGTTCAAGGAAATATAGAGATAAGAAAGAATTAAAAATAGCAAACCAGATTAGGTATCATCAATGAGGTAGATTAAGTAAATTGTCAACTAATGGACAGTAGCCTAAATTTCAACCCTGGTGTCATGGGTGGAATTGTGAATCCCAAAATTTATATGTCAAAGTTCCAATGCTCAGCACCTCAGAATCTGACTATTTTTGGAGATAAGATCTCAACAGAGGTAATTAGGTTAAAATGAGGTCATGATGGTGGACCCTAATCCAGTATGACTGGTGTCCCCATACGAAGAGAAAATTAGGAAACAGACGCACACAAAGGCAAAATGATATGAAAACAGAGAGAAAAGACAACCATCTACAAGCCAAGGAGAGAACCTCAGAAGAAACCAATCCAAACAACGCCTTGATTTGAACTCCTAACCTCCAGACTGTGAGGAAATAAATCCTTGTTGTTCAATCTATCCAGTCTGTGGTAATTTATTATGGCAGCCCTGGCAAACTAATACCCCTGGCAAAGGAAGGACCTACCTCAAAAGTAAGTGGAAGTGTTTCCTGAACAAAGCTCTGGAAAACCCTCAGGGATAGATAGTGGATGGGAAGAGGCCTAAAACCTTAATTCGGGAGTGGATAAAAGGTAGCGGGGAGAGATGATGGAAGAATCAAATTTAGTTGAGCCCAAAGCAATTGGCTGTGGCATTTGTCCCCTAGATTTCACTTAATATAAATATGATGGCTCCCAATGTGAGAGCTGAGAAAAAAAGAAGCATGAGGCCAGCACCTTACTAGGTAGCATTGCATTACCACAACAAAAATAAGTTCAAACAAAACAAAAAGGTTCAGAACTCCACGGAATTTCCTGGTCTTCTAGAGCTCCTGGTCTTCTGACTACAAATTTCAATTGTGACCTCACAGACATCACTAAAATCCAACCAGCAGATGCTGGAGGAAACTCTGGGAAGCATCTCAGCAGATAATACATTGAAAAGCTTTGAGAATTTTATAAGAACCTTTAAAGTGGCTTTAAGTGGCTTCTCTCAAAGTTTACTTGGCACAGGGAGCTTGCATAGTTGAGTCTGGTTGAATACTCAGTATCTGATGCAACACACTCTGATCAAAAAAGTCCAACTCTAGACGAAGCACCACAAGAAAAAGGAAAAACCATGGGATTAAAAACTCCTAAGAGGGAGCCCATGATAAACAATTATCATAGCTGTTCCCCCAATTAATGTATACCAGAAGTAGTAGTGAGTAGTAAATTTTGGGAAAAAAATTTAAGAACAATATAGCTTAATGCTTTCTAAATTTTAATTCTTAAGATTCTAGTTCTTAGGCTCTAAATTCCTATTTCTAAAGTTTACTTTGAACTTTACAAAAAGTCAATTGCAATTATTTTAAAAATTATTTGACTAGAAAACATATAAGTGACAATGATACACTGAAATCGGTTTATAACACCTCACAAGAATAAATCTGACATGCTTTTCCTAATTCCACATTTAGTGGCATTGATGCTGATAGCTTGAAATTGGCCATGGCAAAAATATTTACACCATAAAATTAGCAAACTCTAAAAATGGGAGATTTCTTTTTCCTCCAGAGAGCCAGTAGTTCAACATTTACCAGTGTATTGTACCACTAGAAATTATATATATTTATTCTATGAAGTGAATATGAAAATAAATGATCCAATTCATTATAACAATTAAAATATAAGATATCTAGGAATTAACATAATATGACTTGTACAGAAATATATGAAGAAAGCCATAAAAAATTACTGAAGGATATAAAGGAAGACACCAACTATTTCACAGGAAGTCTAAATTTTATAAAAGATTTCAAATCTCC
>RJWJ010038485.1:0-14978 GCA_004363605.1 Indri indri
GAGGAAATCCACTCAGGCAGACTGTTAGCACAGGTGGCCATAATTCCTTTCAGCCTGTGTCACTCGCCTTTGCAATGTGACTTTGCCAATCTTCCCATCAGGAAGTAACATCAATTTCTCAATCTCTGGCTCTGGGTCTGTGACTTCCCTTAGCCAATGAAATATTTGCAAGAATAATGCAAGCAGAGAATTTAAACGTGCTTGCACTGTGGGGCTTGCCTCTTCCAGATGTGGCTGCAAACCTAAGACCACTATGTAAATGAGCTAGTCTGCTGCAGGAGAGGCCACATAGAGAAGTATCAAGGATTTGACAACCTGCCAAATACCAGACATCTGAGTAAGGTCATTTTAGATCATCTAGTACTATTCTAGCTGTTGGATGACTTGGATTATCTGACTCTAAGCAAGGCAGATGGCCACAGTACCACTCAACTTAGCCCAGCCCAAACTGCTGACCCACATGATTATAAGCAGACAAATGGTTATGGTTTTAAACCACTAGGGTTTGATGTGGTTTGTTCTGCAGCAACAAATAATTAATGCAGTCGCCAAATCCAGGCCCAGAGTGAAGGGATGAAAAGGAGTCAAAAAAGACTTCTTAAAAGCTATACACTAAAGAAAGAGAAAATAAATGACAGCCCATAGGCACTGAAGGAACTTAAATTCTGAAGGAGAAGAGAAACGGCCGTCATGACAATCACAGCAAATTTGATCATTGTCATGACTGCAGGTAGAGAAGGCAGGAGGGTGTGGTAACCAGCCTCTAAGATGGTCCTGGTGAGCCTTGCCCCTGTGTCCCTGTGGGACCAATAGCATATGGTGGAAATGACAGGGCATAACTTCTGAAGCTAGGTTGAGGTATTACAGCTTCTACCTTGGATTCTTGGATATCTCACTCTGATAGAAGCCAGCCACAATGTCATAAGGACACCCAAGCAGCCCCACAGAGAGGCCCACATAGAGAGGAACTGAAGCCTCCCACCTACAACCAGCACCAACCAGCCAGTCACGTGAGGGAGCCACCTTGGAAGTGCATCTTCCAGTCCTGGTCAACCCTTTGAATGACTCATGCCAGCTGACATCTGACTGCAGCCTCATAAGAGACCCTGAGCCGGAACAACTCAGCCAAGCCACACCCAAATTCTTTACCCACAGAAACCAGGAGGGATAGTAAATAAACATTGTTGTTACAAGTCACTAAGCTGTGGGGTGATTTGTTACACAGCCATAGTAACTAACATAAGAAACCTGGGCATTACGTTGACAAGTCCTGAGGAAAGCGGGTTCCTATACATACAGCAATGACTCCTTTGTTCAGCATTACCCCACTTCAATTCTCAAGGAAACATGACCACAAATCACTCTCCAGGAGATCTTCCAAGAAAGCTGCCATTCCTGTTAATTCAACAGATAGAAATCAGTTAATTATTTTAAAAATAATTTTAATAACTAAGTCTAAAACACAATGTCTTTTTTTTTTTAGTTATGAATAATTCAGAAAATGTCAAGTAAGTCGTTGGAGGAAACAGCATGAAGTTAAGGAAGTTCTGGGACTTAACGTCTTCAGCAATGTTGTCATATCATTATAAGTCTTTTCTGTTCTTTCCTACTGCTTAAAAGCTCTACATCTTAGAAGGAGTGCGTATTGGTAGAGTCTCTAAGGAAAATAAAATTCTCGTAACAGTGATAATCATAATATGATGTGATGAAATATCTTTCCCTAGAGTTTTTGAAAAATCAAATAGATGAATATCTGCCTGAGAAAAGAGAAGTTCTTTCTGAGAGCGGGGAATGATGTGGAGGAACTTTCAGGGTCCATCTAAGCCCAATAACTTTCCATCAGGTCTCCTGGCATGTGATTCCTAACCCTCAAATGTATCATCCTTGCTCAGGCAGTAAAGGACAAAGCATAGGCCCCTTTGCCTTGGCTCTGCTGTTATCCTTGGTGGGGAATAACTGAGTTAGTAAGTTAATCAGCCTACACCTTAGTTGTCTCAGCTGTAAACAGGATGATAATAGAGGGGGAAAAAACCTCTTATCAGGAATTATTAGGCAATCAAAAAATGGTAAGTATGTACCTTAAATATTCTATTTTAATCTAACATGTATAAATATCCATTCATGTGGCCAGTCTTTTGATTTAGAACCAAAGTCTTTTCTTTGAGATCTTGGAATTTTTTTTTAAGTGGAAGGAAAATTTAAGTACAATCATGAAACAACTGTTAGCGTTGGCAAAGAATTTTTCTAGGATTTTATTATTTTCCCCCATTTACAATGGTCTCACTCACACCTAATTTGCTTGATTTTTTTTTTTTGCCTTGTCTTTATTAAATCATTTTATTCAGTTTGGTTTTTATCGAAATAATAATTCTATTTCCACATTCATATTTCATTAGTTTACATAATCACTGAAATAATTACATAACTACAGTAACACGTTCAACTGGTATAAACAGGTTTGGGGACTTCACAATGCTAAACACACAACTATACTATTGGGAGCAGAAGTGTGTAAGCATACTAGAAAGTAGCCCACTAGCCATGAGCATTGATGATGCAGTACCAGCCAGTACACTGTACAGAAGTAATGGAGAACATCAGTTACTTTTCCAGGGTGTTTGGATGTAGATCTATTGAGAGAGCTTCTACCATACCTAGTATGGGCTTTAAAGTCAGAAAAACCTGAGTTTGGATGTGCCCTCCACCTTTTGCTAGCGATATGACTTTGGACACATGCAACATCTCTGAATTCTAGTTTTATTTCTAATACAGTAGGGATGATAATAATAATACCTAGAATAATGATTAAGAACTTGTGCCCTGGATTCCAGTCTATGTCTGCCATTTACCAGGTGTATGATCTGGAGCAGGTCATGTAATCTCTCCAAACATCAGTTTTCTCACTTATAAAATGGCACTAATAATTGTACCTGCTATCTAGGGTTGTTTTCAGGATTTCATGAGCTAACACAGGTAAAGCAATAAACCCAGCAATTGGTAATTTGTAAACACTAAATAAATATTAGCGGCTGTCCCTTTTGCTAGAGTTGGAAAAATTAAATTAGGCATGGATCTAAAGTACCTCGATAAAGTACCTCGTAAAGTTTCTAACCCATAGTAGACACTCAGTAACTGGTGGTTATTATTAATATTATCAAATGTTAATTTGTAATACTTGAATAATAATACTATTATTATTTTTTTTCTTGGATGATGTATAATAGAAGATTGGTAACTTGCTAAGGATACAAATTTAGCCCTAGAAATAACCTCTACATTTGGAATCCCAATTAAACTCTATTTTATACTGTATCCCAGCTGGAGAATTCATTTTACCACAAAATATAGGTTCTTATGCTTAGCAATTAGAAGATACACTTCATCCTGTAAGTCATATACGACAGTACTTAGCCCAGAAAGAATTTTAGAACCATGGATGTATTTCAATGTCCTGAATAAGAAAAATTCAGAATTTTTTTACCCTTTAAATTATTTTTTAAAAATATTTTAGGATTCTATATATAAATCTAATACATTTTACAGGCATATAATGCTATCATCATCTGCAAAAGACAGATAATGGTGCCAGCTTTATCTACAAGGAATAACTAGTATTCTAACGTCCTTTCTAAAATACACAGTCCTATAAAATAGCTAATAAACATTTTGTTAAAGTACTTTTGAAAACAGCAACATAAAAAAGACTGAGCCTCATGCTTAAGGCATTTACAGTAACTCCACAAATGTTCATACATCTGGACTTACACAGCACCACACTAACCAAGGAAAAGAAAATGAGGATCTCATCTAAACGCTTCCTTTGGGGTTACTAGAGCCTTTTTAGCGATCCAACGTATTTTAGACAATAGCATCTCTCTGGTTTCAACTTCCAACAATAGCCCCTTAAAAAAAAAAAAGGAATCTAAACTGAGACTGTCTCTGTAATTTTCTGGCCAGAGTGTAGAACTCTCATTCACACACAAACTATTCACCTTGATGCTCTTTGCCGAGTGTAAGATCGATCCATCTGTCCTCCTTGTTTTCTGATCATTTCTCATAAATTGCTTACGTTCAAATTAGCCAATAGACACTGCACCTAAAACCATTAGGCCCTGAAAGCAAAATATGTAATTAAGGTCCATCCTTCCCACCTCCGTTTCTACCATGAAAGCACTCCACAGCATTTGGTGAAATTGTTGCTTTTAAGTTTGCTTTGTGAAGAAGGATTTGGTGACTCCTGACCCTTGAGGGTTGTTTTGTGACCCATTGCTTTTCTCCACCATCTGGCATGTTTACTTGAAGCAAACGCCTTGGGTCAGAGGGCAGAGCAGACATGTGGAGGGACAGCTTTGTCATAAAAGCAATAAAGAATGAGTGGGCGCTTCAGAATATAGCACTGTGCATTTTGTTCAGCTGCCAAGCACAATGAGGTAGGGTTAGTCATATGGCTAAAAACAAAATAAATAAAAAGTCAGTTACCACGTAGCCCAGCAGACGGGTAAAATGAAAGATACCCAAGTTCACACTCTGAGCACTATTTTCTTTTCCATTTCTGGGTGTTACTTTTTATGCTTTACTGGGCACATTACTAAACAATATGTTATACCAGACGCAAGGGGAAAATTGGTTTATAGGCTAAATTAACCAGATTGATTATTCAGGAAGAGTGTTGATAGACCAATAATCCCCAAGCAACAAAATTAGAGATAGATAGAATAGAGTAAGGAACTAAAGATCAGGTAATCAATTTTTTCATATCCAGGGCCCATATTGTAATGAGATAATAATGATGACTATTTTTTAATAATTGAAGCTTTTTTGAAAAGAACAGCTCAGAAGTGCATTGACATCAATTGTGTGCACCCATTTTAGACCCCCAGACAGGGAGCTGTGTGCAATAACCTTCCTCCCACCCTATTTTGGCATTTGTGCTAAAAATTAGGACACAGTGAATGAAGCTGTAAAATCTTTAGTGCGTAAGCCCCTTTCCAAAAACTTCAAGTTTCATTTATAAATAGCTATCTCTGGTTCCCTTTATAGAACTTCCCTGGATACTGAAGATCTTTCAAAAGTCTATTTCTTCTCTCCAGTTTACAAATATTATAAATGATCTATGATTGATTTAGACTGCTTTTCTGTTGCCACAGGAAACATTTTCCTCTGCAACACTGGAATGCACAGATAGGAGAGGGGAGATGGAAAACTTCCGATTCCGCTGAATTCTTGGTGCTCCGCTCACTTAAAATTTCTGTTGCCTACCTCTGAACATTTCAGAAGAAAAACAGTGCCCTGAAATAGAAACTCAGAAATGATTTGTGTTTATATTCATTCTTAATGTAAAGGGGGAAAATTGCCATGAATCTTGAGATGAAAATGATTAAAGGGAAGAGTTAGTCAGCAAAAGAAAATGAAAAGGGAATTTTTCCCCTCAGAAAAAAAAAGTAATAAAACAAAGGAAAAAAGATTAAAGGAGACCTCCCTCTTCCAGCCTGATTGTCAGGGGATAGTTCTTCACATTGCGAATGTGCTTTGATCCTGGAAGCTCTGCATTTTCAGTCTTTGGCAAGTTGGTAAAGGGGATGTCCCTTGTGGAAGATTTTCTCACATGGAGCTTTTCAAAAAAAAGAAATCATATCTATCAAGATTTCTATCCCTTGCAACATCTGTCTTGAAAAATTCATGGCACAGAGCACAGCCATTCTCTTTCCAATTCTAGACTTTCTGTACAGAGCAGCTATTTGCCCAAGTTTGTCCTTGCCAATTTCAGAATTGATCACACTGTAGGTAATTTATAGATGGATATGGAGATCATACTAATGTATCCACTTACAAGCAGAGAAGGGATTCCTAGGCTTCCTTTGAGGAAAAAGCCTTCTAGGGAAGTTTCCCCCATTCATATTTAATAAACTAGTTCATGCAAGAAAGAGCAAGAAGATTGGGAGCTTTGGAAACAGACAGACCAGGGCATGAGTCTTAACCATGCCTGCACTTACTAAAGGGATAATGCTAGGCAAAGTATTCAATCACTTTGAGCCCCAGTTTTCTTTTTTGTAAGAACAATGATGATAATATTCATCTTTCAGGATTATCATGAAGATGAATTTAGATAATGTGATTCAAAATACCTAGCACAGTGCACTCGACAAATGTTGCTTTCATTTTATACTAGTTTTATGTAAGAATATGGACCTGTTTTTCAAATGATGACCAAACTCAAGTTGTCCCTTGAGAAAATGGCTTTTTCCTTGAGAAGAACAACCACAAGCACAAGACAATTCATCCTGCAAACTTTTAGTCTGATGTCCTTTTAAGCAACTTCTCTGTTCATGCAGAGCCAACGACGCATTACCAAAATTTCCCCTGAACAATGTGTAATCCTTTCTACACGTCACTCTTCAAGTAACTACATTGCTCCTAGATTGAGGGGCAAAAAGAGGACAGAGATAGAGGAGACTAATGGGGACTGAGAACTCTGACAGTGGTATAGGAAGAAACGCCCTCAAACATCTCACTGGAGGAAGTAGGATACATAGTGGAAAAATAAAACACGGCAGTGGCATTCCGAAGGCTGAGAACTTGTCTTTTCTGAGAGCCGTATGATTCTGTGTTAAGAAGCCAGTATTTTAAAAATCTGAACTTTAGTTAGAAAGGGAAAAGTGATAGGTGAACAGAAAACCATCCCTCTCAAAAAAAACAAAACAAAACAAAACAAAACAAAAAAACCATTGCACCCTCATGTCACCTTCCAAGCCATTACTGCTGCAACCTGTGTAAGGTTCTGTCCACTTGGGTCAAGCTGTCCTCCAGCTGACATTCAGTGACCTCCTTGACACTGGCCCACTCTCACAGGAGGATCTGATTCCATGCTCACTACACCAGGT
The DNA here is from genome assembly GCA_004363605.1 of Indri indri. Classification (NCBI taxonomy): domain Eukaryota; kingdom Metazoa; phylum Chordata; class Mammalia; order Primates; family Indriidae; genus Indri; species Indri indri. Next base: position 6,882 of record RJWJ010038485.1, read on the forward strand.
CCTGCTACTGTATAATGATCAGAGTCCTGGCCTGAAATAGCACGGACTTCAGACTTGGTTTGGAACACAGTACCAGTCTTTTTTCTTGCCAGCTGTGTGACTCTGGGCAAGTTGCTTAACCTCTCTAAGCCTCAGTGTCCATATCACAAAATGGGGAAGATAATGCCCATCTTACAGGGTTCTGTGAGGATGAGATGAAGTAACATACGCAAAGCTCAGGCTTGGGCCCACAGGGATGAGGTCAGGGGATAATCAGGACAACAAGCACCCTGTGTACCCAAAGTCACCTCTCCCCTCTGACCTCAGCCCACTGACCTCAAACCAAACCTCCACATCTTGGTTTTTTCTCTCCTTTGTTTTTCAAAACAATTTCTCAGTGTTTTTGTACATATTAACTCATTTAAACCTAAAAAGGTTTCCACCATGAGGAAGGAAAAAAAGTGTGTCCTGTGTTATAAGTGAAGATACCAAGGCATGGATTAGTGAAGTAATTTACCCACGGTTTCACACAAACAAAGACAGTGAAAACTAGAAAAGAATCTGGGACTATCTTCTAAGAGTCATAGAAGGTCAATAAAAAACACTTCTTTCTATGCCCAAGTGTGTAACAAACAGAGATATACATCAGAATCAGACAAATGGATTATTGGTAAAGGGCTAAACAGGAGGACGTGACTTAGGTACATGCTTCCCTGAACTGAATTTACCCTCCTCCCCAAAATGCTATCGGTCATGCCCACCCAGAGAGTCTGCACTGCCAAGAAGCAGCTGAGAACACATCTTCTCTTTAAATAGGTGGACCCCAAAGAAAGAGAGGAGAGGAAAGGGCTCAGGCTATAATGATCAGTGAAAACCTCCTCACCCACAAATGAGGTGTCTTCTTGACATGAGGAGAAGAGAAAGAAAGCACAGAAAGTGACTAGAAGTGAAAGTCGCTCCACATGAAAAGACACATGAGGAGTGGGGAATAAGTATTGCCCTCCCAATATACCTCATTCCAAAATCTGGGCTCTACCACCACACTAAAGAGAAGCAGAATATCTCAGTGCGCATTATGGAATCAGGTTCCCCTAATTTTTAATTTAATACTAGCCATGCCACTTACTAACCATCCATGTGGTCTTGGGCATATTCCTTGGTATCAGATTCTCTGATTTCCTCATCTGTAAATAATAGCACCACATATATGGAGTCGTGAGGTTTACATGGATTAATATATATAAAGCCTTAATACAGTACCTGATACATAGTAATTACTCCATAAGGGTCAGTGATCATTCATATGAATACTGCCTCACTGAAAAAGAATATTCAGAGTGCTTGCAAGGTCAGAAACTGATTACAAACCCACCCTTTGGATAGACCCATGACTCAATTTAAGTTTTATGAGAACAGAAAAAATATGAACAAATCAATCTTATTCCCAGTTCTTTCTCAATGTGGTGACATAAGATATATATGAGTCTTAAAAATGATGTCTCTGGGTTTGGAAACTAAACTATTATGTTTTTATGTCTTTCCAAATTTTCTATGATAAATAAATACTACTTTTAAAGTGAAAAAGAGAAAATGAAATGTGACCCAGTGATCAATAAATATCTATTGATCGTTTACTTTATATCAGGCACTGGGTTAAATGATATTCAATTCAACAGGACTCTGTTCCTGGTACCTATTATAAATGATTCCAGGAAAGGCATCTTTGCAATAACATAAAAAAAGAGACTATTGACATTTTATTCGTAATTATGAAGACTGCCTCTTTTCTCTCATTTTTGAGATTCTCTTAACTCATGAACATAGGCATATGCTACATTTTTAAGTTTTTATGAATGGACATTTATTTCAAAATGAGAATTTTCATAAATAATAAATACATTATCATTGACTAAGAATCTGCACTATTTGAGGGGCTTATAACACCTTTTACTGATACTACCTCTAATTTTCACAACAGAACTGCTCAGCAGAATTATAAGGTAGGCATTATTATTCCCATTTTGTAGAGGAGGAAACTGAGGCCCAGAGAGGTTGTACCTCTCTCAGGATTCTTGTAATATCAAGCACCCCAGGTGTATTTTAAAGCGTATTTCAATTCACACAAATTCACACAAAAGGCACCCATCTATTTCATAAGGCAAGGTTCACCTATAAAACCATACATGCTGTTTTGTAGACCACAAGGTTTTTTAACAGCATCCCATATTTCTGTTTTGAGTCTCTTGCCGCTTGGGTAAACATTGTACTTTTCATTGGATATACTGTAAGTCATTAAAGTCAGTAAATAGCAGAAATGAATAAAACAGCAACTTAGATATTTTTAACACCTCTGAGTTAAAACCACTTTGCAGTGGAGAAGAAGAACAGATGCCCGCTTCTAAATGTGAGAGCCACCAACTGGGAATTTGCTAGTTGTAACTGCTGCCATCTGTTTTCCACTGTTCTTTTTACCTGCCTCTCTTAGATTTATTATTTGAATTCTGGGCCACAGATTCTTAGTATAGGCAGAGGAAGAGTGGGAGGGACTCCAATCTGAAATTTTCCCAGGTGCTCTCTCCTGTATTAAATCAAAGGTAACTTCTGGGGGGGGAAATATCATGAGGGTGATTATTTAACAATTGCATTTTATTCTTCTATGCATTCTTTGTACTCCTATTTTCATGTGCATTTTTTCTATTTAATCAACTTCCTGCTTTTCCTAAGGGCTTTACGGAAATGCTTCTCTGATGCCAATTAGGGCACTGCTGTGTGAATTAGTTTCTTCCCTGACTGCATAAATAATTTTAGTCAAGCCATACATACATTCAGAACTCACTAAATCAGCACTTAACTAGTATCCGGCACTAGCGTAGTGGGCTTTTCTTCCTTAGAGTAAACACGTTGAGGGAGATACTATTTCTGCCAAAGAGAAGCAGATAAAATAGACAGGTTAGTAGAACTGTAAAGGGTAACAAGAGATTGTTCCACTTCACCCTTCTGCCTTCAAGTAGAATTGCTCCTACACCGTACTAGAAAGAGAAGAGCTGCCCTTTTCTTTGAGGAACATCTGTAGGGGAGGCTTCTCAACGTTTGATTGTAATTCTGAGTGACATATGTGCATGTGCAAATAACTTCTGGCAAAAGGCCAACGAAGAGCAAGAATAATCATCCAACCTGTAAATGAGCTTTCTCTTTAAATCTACATGATGAAGGTGGACTTCCCATTTTTACAGAAGAACAGGTTCAGAGAAGTTACGTGTTTTGGTCAGAATAACACAGCTACTTAGCGACATAACAAGATTAAGTGCCAACTCTGCCTAATTCTGTCATTCACCCAAATTAAGAGAGAAGTGCTTCAGAAGGCAGGGTGCTAACTTTAATTAGTAGTTTCTTCTGCTGCTTTCTGTTCAGATTCCAAGTCAGTTTGGAATCATATAAGAAACAGAGAAAGTGGAAGCATCATTCAGGTCGTATGCTCAACTGAAATGCCAAGTCAAAGGTCAAGTCTAACCGGGCTGCTCCAGACCAAACCAGGGTACTAATCCTCATAGTGTTATATTGCAAACAAAGAAACCTATTTAGGAAAAGCCACTCTTTTTAAAGTGCATAATACAATTAGCAACACCACTTTGGTTTATTTGAAAGCTGTCCTCAAGACACCTGTAAAAAAAAAAAAAATGAGAGATTTCAACAATGATAAAAGGTAAGAGAAGATCATTACCTGCTTGAGATAGTTTGAGGTTTACTGAGATAGGTCACCTGATGCCCAATCCAGAGCAGCAAAGTGTATGTCTGCATTTAGAAGCTGTTCATTTAAGATACAAAAGCCACTGGGAGACTTGCTGAGTGGCCCAGAATAATTCCTTTCATCAAATATGCATTTTTCAGTATTTGTACTAATGTGTATGAGCTAACCTCCAGGATTGAATTGTCAAATCAGGCCTACACAAACCAGAAATCTCCTTTGAAATTACGCTTTACTAATGATTTCAAGGACTTATGCAATCAAGGGGAGACAGAACAGAGAGAGCTGTGAGCTCTCAAGGGTAATTCCTCAGGCCCTTCCTCCTTCCTTGGACCTGGGCCTCTGTGCAGAAGAATAATTGAGTTCTCAGCTGGGTGTGGTGGCACACCTGTAGTTCCTACAGCAAAGGCTGAGGCAGAAGGATGGTGTGAGCCCAGGAGTTCAAGGCTGCAGTGAGCTCTAATGGTACCACTGCACTGCAGGCTGGACAACAGAGAGACACCCCCACACACACTTAAAAAAAAAATAATGAGGCTTTGTGATTACGATTACCCTACAAAGGAGGGAGGATTTAAGTTCTAGAACATCCCTATTTTATACCCTAGATCAGAGGATGACAAACTACAGCCCACAAGCCAACCACCTATTTTTATTTTCTTTTTAAAAAAAGGTTTCATTGGAACACTGCCAGGACTAATGCTCTACTCAAGCAGAGTTGAGTAGTTGCAACAGAGACTATGTGGCCCACATGCCTAAATTATTTACTAACTGACTTTTTAAGAAAAAAAATTTATCAACCCTTGCCCTAGAATATTATGTAGCCCAAATAACATTTTCCAAAGTGCTAAGCCTCATTTTGGGGGTTTTATTTAGTATAGATAATCCTTGGCCAGGGGCATCCTACTAAGGACTATGTGCAGATAAGATTTCTTCCTCCCAGCAAATATCATTATCCTGGAAATTAGACCAAGTGACCTCCCTTTTCTTCCACCTGGGGGCATCTCTATCCCTGCCCTCAGTATAGGGAGTAAATAGATCTCAGGCTAGATGCCTTCCTTCCCAGCACTGAAATTTCAATAAAACCTGGTGACTTTTCTTTTTAGGAATGTTTCTTATTGCTGTTTCAATTTCAGTACTTGATATTGGTCTGTTCAGGAATTCTATTTCTTCCTGGTTGAGCTTAGGGAGGCTGTGTGTTTCTAAAAATTGGTCTCACACCCGAATTTTACTACACCTACAAAGAAGAACTGGTGCCTATCCTGCAGAAATTATTCCACAACATCAAGAAGGATGGAATTCTCCCGAACACATTTTATGAAGCTGAATAACCCTGATATCAAAACCAAGAAAGGATGCAATGAAAAAGGAAAACTACAGACCAACATCCCTTATGAATATGGATGCAAAAATTCTCAACAAAATTCTAGCTAACCGAATCCAGGTGCTTATTAAGAAAATAATCCATCATGACCAAGTGGGATTCATCCCAGAGATGCACGGATGGTTTGACATATGCAAATCTATAAATGTAATTCACCACATAAACAGAAGCAAAACTAAAGACGATATGATTCTCTCAATAGATGCAGAAAAAGCATTCAACAAAATTCAACACCCTTTTATGATAAGAATGCTTAACAAAATAGGCATAGACAGGGCTTACCTAAAAATGATACAAGCCATATATGACAAACTCACAGACAACATCATACTGAATGGGGAAAAATTGAAAGCATTCCCGCTTAGAACTGGAACCAGACAAGGTTGCCCACTATCTCCACTTCTATTCAACATAGTGCTGGAAGTCCTGGCCACAGCAATCAGGCAAGAGAGAGGAATTAAAGGCATACGAATGGGAACAGAAGAGATCAAATTCTCACTATTTGCTGATGACATGATATTACATCTAGAAAACCCCAAGGATTCAACCAAGAGACTCCTGGAATTGATAAATGAATTCAGTAAAGTCTCAGGATACAAAATCAACACACACATCAGAGACATTCATATATGCCAATAGCAGTCATACTGAGAACCAAATCAAAGACTCAATTCCCTTCACAATAGCAACAAAGAAAATAAAGTACCTAGGAATATATTTATCTAAGGAAGTAAAAGACCTCTACAGGGAGAACTATGAAACATTGAGGAAGGAAATAGCAGAGGACGTAAACACGTGGAAAACTATACCATGCTCGTGGGTTGGTAGAATCAGCATTGTTAAAATGTCTATACTACCCAAAGTGATCTACAGATTCAATGAAATCCCTATTAAAATACCAACATCATTCTTCACAGATGTAGAAAAATTAATTTTATGCTACATATGGAACCAGAGAATACCCCGCATAGCAAAAACAATTCTAGGCAATAAAAACAAAATGGGAGGTATCAATTTACCAGACTTCAAATATTATTACAAGGCTGTGGTAATCAAATCAGCTTGGTACCAGCACAAAAATAGAGCCATTGACCAGTGGAACAGAACTGAGAACCCAGATATAAAACCATCCTCATATAGCCATCTAATCTTTGACAAAGCAGACAAAAACATAAACTGGGGAAAAGAATCCTTATTCAATAAATGGTGCTGGGAAAACTGGATAGCCACATGCAGAACACTGAACCAGGATCCATGCCTTTCACCTCTCACAAAAATCAACTCACGCTGGGTAACATTTAAACCTAAGGAGTGAAACTATTAGAATTCTAGAGGAAAATGTTGGAAATACTCTTCTAGACATTGGCCTAGGCAAAGAATTTAAGAAGACAACCCCAAAGGCAATCACAGCAACAATAAAAATAAATAAATGGGACCTGATCAAATTAAAAAGCTTCTGCACAGCCAAAGAAACTGTCACAAGAGCAAACAGACAACCTACAGAACGGGAGAAAATTTTTGCATGCTACAAATCTGATAAAGGGCTGATAACCAGAATCTATTTAGAACTCAGGAAAATCAGCAAGAAAAAAAATCAAACAACCCTATCAAAAAGTGGGCAAAGGACATGAACAGAAACTTTTCAAAAGAAGACAGAATAATGGCCAAAAAAACATGAAAAAATGCTCAACATCTCTAATCATCAGGGAAATGCACATCAAAACCACAATGAGATATCACTTATCTCCAGTGAGACTGGCCTTTATCAAAAGGTCCCAAAACAATAAATGTTGGCATGGATGCAGAGAGATAGGAACACTCATAGATGGCTGATAGGACTGTAAACTAGCGCAACCTCTTTAGAAAGCAATATGGAGATACCTTAAAGAGATACAAGTAGAATTACCATTTGATCCAGCAATCCCATTACTGGGCATCTACCCAAAAGAACAATAGACACTCTATAAAAAAGACACCTGCACCCGAATGTTTATAGCAGCATAATTCACAATTGCAAAGATGTGGAAACAACCCAAGTGCCATCAATACATGAGTGGATTAATAAAATGTGGTATTATGTATACGATGGAGTAGTATTCGACTTTGAGAAATAATGGTTATATAGCACCTCTTATATTCTCCTGGATAGAGCTGTAGCCCATTCTACTAAGTGAAGTATCCCAAGAATGGAAAAATAAGCACCACATGTACTCACCAGCAAACTGGTTTCACTGATTGACACATAAGTGCACATATAAGAATAATATATATTGGATGTTGGGCAGTGGGGAGGGAGGAGAGGAGAGGAGGAGATGGGTATATGCGTACATAATGAGTGCAATGTGCACCATCCAGGGAGTGGACATGCTTGAAGCTCTGACTTGGGTGGGGGAAGGGGGTCACAGGCAACATACGTAACCTAAACATCTGTACCACTATAATATGCTGAAATAAAAAAATAAAAAAAGCATCTGGTATACTTTGCAGAAAGAGAAGAACAAAAACAGGCAAATTATGCATGAGAATAACGTGGAATGAGCGTCATAACACAGACATGTACTAAATGAATAAGAACAAAGAAGGAATCAATAATCCCAAGCTGAAAAAGATAATATAATAGAGAAAGTAGGGGTTAGGAAAGCAAAAGTAAGTTTTTCTTTAGAACAAGTAGGATTTGACAAGGGGAACTAAGAAAGGAACAGTAGAGGGAATAGCAAGTCTACAATATATACATGCATTTAATGGGTAAGAAAGACTCAGTCTTGAAAAACCATTTGCAGAACAGGAAGTCCCTGAGCTCTGGAGATTAGACAGGAAGATCTAGAAAGCAAACACGAAGAGCCTCTGAGGTCAGGAGTTCTGAGTTTACATGGAAAAGAAAATTTCCTCATGGCAAACTTAGTTCAAGGTGGTTTTTGCCTTTTTTAAAAAGCTTTTCATGTCTCACATTTACTTACTCTTGGTCACTGCATGACTCCAGTGAAAACTGATA
>RJWJ010038486.1:0-14974 GCA_004363605.1 Indri indri
GGTGTTTTCTGAACAATTCAAAGCTCACCTGGAATTAATTAGATACATACTTTGCTCATTGATCTACTTCTCTGTTTTTTGACTTCTTATCTTCAATCTCAAATTATGCTATTCTACTCTTATTCGGATATTCCTCTATTGTTGAGCATTTTAGATTGTTACTAACTCTTTAATATCATAAATATAAAAAATAGTACTAAAGGAAATATTCTGGTACATAAAACCTCTACCGAGACTGGAATCACTCAGTAAAATGGTATGTATTTTGCTCCAAAAAAAGCAACCTGACCCATGTGGTAGCCTTTACCACTACTTGTAGAAAGACCAAATAAAGGCAGAGGCTGCCGTGGAGAAACAGCCCACGTACCTGGCATCATGGGAATTCCCTGGCCTACATGCATGATGGACAACAGTGGAACCAAATTCTTAAAGAACCATTTTCAGCATGGTATATGTGGAGACTAAAGCAACTCCATCTTGGATGCTAATCCGTCACTGACTTCTGATAAACACCTATTCCAGGAATGCCTCTGAGATTTCTACTTTACCATAAATCCTGCCCTTATATCAGAACAGCCCTGCCCTAGGGAGATTGACATAGCATTCTTACCACTCCCTGAGGGCGTCAACTTCAATTGTCCTACCCACTTCTTCCCTGTGGTATATAAGCCTTGGGTCTGGGGCATAGTGGCGCAGGGATCCAATCATCCTGTGGCTGCCAGTGACATGGCTTCTGTTCTCAAGTCCCTAGTAAATGTTTCTTTCTGAAAAACTGGATATGTCGTACTCTTTCTTCAACCTCTCAGCTTCCTCAGACTTTTGGGGTAGGTTTGCATAGACCTGCCCACTGTGGAACAGTATATTTACCTCAAGATTTCCCCACTTAGAAAACGTAACATATAAAAGTGACCTGGTTTAAAATGATTATAGGACCACATAGCCACAGATCGCATACGATCCAGGAAGTGAAAAAAGCAGTCACTATGATGACAACCACATTTTTTTAAATGCTTACAAAAAGGACTGTCAAGGACTACATCAAAAACATCAATGTGTGGAGATTATAGGAATAATTTTTTCCCTTAATCTCCCAGAATTTTAGAATATGGTTATATTGCTTTCTAATGATCTAAAAAAAAATAAGTAGTATAAAGGACATATCTGATGAGAATGCGTGCTGGGAAAGCTGTGTAGCAGCTGCTCTTTTAGAAGTTCCCAGCCATTGTTGCACTGGAGCCAGCCCCAGTTGCCTGGATGTGGAGGCCACATTTGGGTTCCCCAGGGTTTTCATGTAGCTGCTTCCTCTCCCCCAAAACAGGGACCCACCCAGGCGTCTGTCTAAGCCAAAAATGTAATGTCGCGCATCACCACAAGACAAGACGGGGAGGCCCTGGGAGGCCTGTTGAAGGCCCAAGACCTCCTCTGAGAAAGCAGACTGAACTTGCAGGGGGCTTCAGAGCAAAATGGTTTTGGAGCAAGAAACCGTTTTAAAAGAAACAGGAAATGAGTCCCTCAAACCCAAACCATGTGGAAAGATCAGCCACATTATTTAAACAAACCAACAATAATACAAGTCTGTATAAATGCCCTGTTACTCCCACATTTCTGAAAAAATCATTGCAGTCTAATGGGGAAGAATCTATTTATTTAACAAACGTTTCTTAAGGACCTACGCAGGACCCTACATAGGCCGGGCATTGTGATCATCTTAAGTTTTCAAATTAAATATTATCTCAGTCCTCCCGGGACACACATTCTATTGAAAGAGATAGACAAGCAAATAACTAATCAAGTCTGGCAATGTGAAAAATTTAATGAAAAAAGGCAACACATGCCTCTGTGTTAACAGAAAAGGAAACTGAAAGGGCCCACTTGATTTGGCAATTGCGGAAAAAAATTCCCAGGCTAGGGGATGAAAGACAGATGCAATGAATTGAGGCCCTAAGGTGGTGGAGACTGAATGAGGACTACTCTCTCAAGAAGCTTCGCCAAGAGGACAAGAGAGAAGAGACAGGAGGATGGTAGGTTAAGTTGGAATTCAGGATTAAGGAAGGATGTTTTCCCCGGTGGAAGAGGCCTGAGTATGTTTATAGAATGAGAGGAAGAATTCAACATAGAGGAAGAAGTTGAAGATACAAGATAGACAGGGGCGATGGGAGGGGATGGCATTCAGCACATATTTAACTAGTACTATCTCTTCCTCTTGGAATTTTTACCCCATCAACTGCAAACCAAATGTTTCTGCCTGTGTAAAGAGCTCATATTTTCCAGCTTTTCTCCTTGCATGGTTTTAGCAGGATGTTAGCTCTAAGAGTCTATCTTATATAGATCTGGAAATTTTAAAAATAACAGTGATTTTTAAAATGTATAGTTTTTTTCCTACTCTACGAAGCATCAAATGTATAGCTACATCATACTTCCCTTGGCCTTTTCTTTCTTCCTCAAGATCATTACCTAAACAACATGACCTCAAAGTTGCAAGACTCAAAGATGCACTGCAAACCACTGCTTTCAAAGAAACCCAGTTATCCACAAGTTAGAATAAAAAGGGAAGCAGTTGCCTGGAGGGTGGGGTTCTTTTTCTTGTTTGAAGTGTTTCAGATTTTATTAATAGTTACATTTCCTTTTAACTCATTTTAAATTGTTTATTTTTTTTAAAACTCATTTGTTTATCACAGATATACATCTGCTCACCAAACATGGGTAAAATAAAAAAGATGAAAATATTTCATAATAGAAATAATACTTTTTTCATTAATTAGTTACTTGGGTTTTTTTTTTCCATTAATCAAAACTAATGCTGATGTTCTAAAAACAGATATTTGAGTGGAAAAGACAATAATTAAATGATCCTTTGCAATGAATGTTTCCCACTCTTCAAATCTAAAACTTTCTACAGAATTCTAGTGGTCAAAGGAAATTACAGGATACAGAATCTACTGAATTTGAATAGCAAATCTTATTTTATCCATTCTTCATCTTTTAGAGATAATGTTACAATCTAAAAATGAAAATGAACACTTCCTGTTGCTGTGAACAGTAGACCGCCCATTAGTGCTAGCATGCAAAATATTTATTATTTCACTTCACACAGAACCAGCACACAAACTAGCACTGATAAACTAAGGGGTCATGGAATCTTGAGTGGAAGCAGAGAACTGAAAGTAACAATGTGTCTTTATTTGTATGGTAATTGTCCTGAAAGGTACACAGAAAATAAATATTTTTTTCCTTTTAATTGCATTGTTGCTTTAAATACATCTTATTAGGTTGATCTTCAATCAACAGTCTTTTCTAATAATTCAGCAAAATTTTCTCTACCAAGTTTCTTCCTCCATCATTTAGTAAGAAATGGTCTGTAAACAAATGTGTGGTGGCCAGGCACAGACATAAGTATTTTATAGAAACCCTTCAGAGAGTTATTCTGCAAAGAAAGAGTGCTCTTGTTAGATGAATAACCATCCCATTTATGTACTATTTTCAAAATTTGAGTCTTCTATATTATGTTTTCTTAAAACAGAACATTCCTGAATAGAAGCCTACTAGAGAAACCTTCGACTCTACCATTCCTGAAAACATAAAAACCAAAATGCAACTTATCACATCAGTACAGCACACATACAGTGCAGTGTAAGGGGTTTGGTCCAATTTAATCAAATTGGTCATAACGTAATAAAGAAAATGGAGATATTCCTAGATATTTCTCGATTCACCAAATTTCAGATGTTTATGAAAGTCCATTTCTTGACCTTTTTCAAAATTTTCTCACATTTTGGGAGAGTTTGTTTACTTTTTTCATTGTTAAGAAATGGCTTCCAGGCTTCTAAGTATATTTTCATTAACAAACACACTACATTATTGTTTAAAAATTGAAAGGAGTTTTAGGAGACCAATAACTAAAGTAAACTGAATAGGAAAAAGCAAAAAAAGAGCTCCTCTTATACCAGTTCTTGTGTATGTATCAAATGCAGTGAGAAGTAGCTGGGCAGGTTGTGATACAGGAATTCCATTGGGAAATAGCTATAAAATTGTGACCAGGCTGCTAAATGTCAAGTGATCATATACTCCCAAATAAATGGATATGTCGTGAAGCTAAAGACTTAAGGCTTCTAAGAAGGCTCTAAGAAACTTTAAAAGAACACTCATTATATGCAAGGCACTGTACTAGATGCCAGTAAGGATTCAAAGATGAAGAAGACACAGCTCATGTTCTCTAACCACTCTTGCACCCAGAGCCAGGAGAAAAATAATAACAATAGTAATAATAATAAAGGGTAGGCATAAAGTAAAAAAAAATAATCAAAAAGACACTTTTTTCAAGAAAAAAGAAGTGGGCGGAATGGTAAGGACAAACCTAATTTGTCAAGTGCCTTGTAAACAGAAAAACATTACTTTGGAATAGCTTGATGAACAAGGATATTTTCAAGACACAAACATTAAATTTGACAAGATCGAATGATTATCCCTCCTGATCAATCCAGGCATGCCATAATCCAAAGGAAGGAATGCTGAGTTTAGCTGCCATGATCAGTGACATTTCTAGCCTCTGACATTTTGTAAAAGTAAAAAAATTAACTCAATCCCATTGGGCTTTGTTTATCACAAAATTCTACTTCAAGTTATTCTGAAATATCAAAAGTTAACATAACTCTGTAGTTCTATAAACTCACTGGGAGGAGACACTGTGCCCCAGAAGTCCCCGTGATGCCACTGGATTAATGAAAAGTCTGTAGATTAGGACAACACTCTGTTATGTGAATGTCGAATAATGATGGTTTTGGGATTGGGTTTCCCTGAATTAAGGTGTAATAAACATGGAGGTTAGAAACCCTTATCATAGTAGTTTTTATTGAAATGCAAACAAGGTTGAGTTTTTAAGCCTCCAATAAGTAAATTATTAATTAAGATGTATAGGACTTTTGAAAAAACTAGCATATCTCAGAAAAGGTATTTTACTCTCTGAAAGTACCTTGACTTACCTGGTTCATTGAGAACAAATCAACATTATAAAGTTATGAAGATTAATGGTAAGGGTTATTTATCTTGGATGAATAGAATAGAAAGCAGATATCAATTATTTTAATACCTGGAAGCAACCTATGGTCTGGAGCAGGGGTTGGTACACTACAGCCCATGGGCCAAATGCAGTCTCCCACCTGTCTTTGTAAATAAAGTTTTATTGGAATCCAGCAGCACTCAATCACTTATGTTTTGTCTATGGCTGCTTTTGTGCCACGGTGGCAGAGTTGAGTAGCTGCAACAGAGACCATATGGCCCACAGAAGCCTAAAATATTTACTCTCTGGTCCTTTGTAGAAAAGGTTTGCTGACCCTGGTCTAAAGGAGTGTGAGGGCTGACCTTTATTTGAAATATAACATAAACAATTACACAATCTTCTAAACATGCAGCTCAAAGGATTTCTGTACCTTTACCCCAAAAAAGAAGAGCAATTCAGAATTTAGTTAAATAAACAGTCATTTCTTAAACTTTTAACTTGTCCGTTCTTGTCAGCTGTAGTAATAAGTAGTAACTCCATTTCTAATACACTCTAAAAATTCCCCCAGATCTCCCTTTGAAAAGCATGGTTGGCCTTCCCATACCACTTCAGAATTCTACAAGCCTCATCTGCTACTATATATACATATTTGGTCAAAGTGGTTTCTTCCTCCACTTAGTGTTCAGTTCTGTTTTTCAACATTTATCCTTCTACGTGAGGTTCTTCCTTCTGAGCAATAGATAATATCTCAATCCACTTAGCTTTCATTTCTGCCCTTGGATTCCTTTCAATATACTTGTGTTGGGGTTTTTCCTACTGTGTCTCTGGAAATGTGCTTTTCTGTATTGATTCTGCATATGACTGGTTCAGTGCACTGCATTTCACTTCCTTCCTTAATAAACTATTCTGTTAACAGTTTGGTTTTTTTTTTTTTCTTTCTCCCATCCTTTATCCGGTTGCAGTTATTTTTAAGGTGCTACTGATTCCCTAACAAGAGTTCTACTTCTCAACACGGGTTGTCGAAAGATCACATGAATCTTTGCTTTTAAGATAATGTCTACCATCGTCATTTTCCCTGAAAAAAAACCTGCCTTCTTATTAAAGGTCCTTTCTAACTGGACTCAAGCTACAGGTTTTACTGAACATCTTATTAGATTTCTTTCCTTCTTCTTCTTCTTATTATATTCTTTTCATATATTTTTGGAGATATATATGGGTATGTGTTGCTACAGCAATAAAAATTCCAAGAGATGAAAGAAAAGCAACAAACCCACTTTATATTAAATCACCTATGTCAAGCATCATCACTAGTGACAGGTTCTATAATCAAAGCTACCCCTGATTTAAATGAAAGCTTTAGAGACTTGCTGGTTATACTGATGAAAAATTTGAAAAAATACCTAATAGAGAAATACCTAATAGAGAAATGAACATCATGCTTAAATAAATAAGATGATATCAACAGTAAATGTTAAATTCTACCTTTCGGTTTTAAAGGATCGATTGTTTAGTGTCCTATTAAGCATTTATGTTGGTACAGTAACTCATACCAACAAATTTCTTACTGCTGTGCAAATACACAAGCCAAAATTTTAACATGGCTTTAAAAAATGAAAGAATGAATCTTTGACTATGGTCCTAAGACTCCAATGTTATTATTAAGATTACCTATTGTCTGTGATAGAGGTATTCACAAACACAACTGTTCTCTCTCCCTCTCCCCATCTCTCTCTCTCACTTTCTCTCTCTCCATGTAAGAAATACATTTTTCTGCCCTATTGAATTCAGTCCTGGTCATGTGATTTGTTTGGGCCAAAGAAATGTGAGCAGAAGTGTGTCCCTTACTTATTCCAAGAGGGCAAGCCTCAAGTAGATCTAGTATAAGCTTTGCCGTATGTTCTTTTCCTTCTGCCACTGTGACCAGCAGTGTGCACATAGCTGCTTTCCTGTCTGCCTGGGTGCCAGAGTGAGGATGACGGTGACAACATGGAGCTCCCAGCCAACCCAAAACAGCTATGCGGAATGAGGCGCTGAGATTTTAGAGTTGTTAGTGATAGAATTACAAACTAGCCACTTCTGGACTATTATAATATGTTCCCATGTTTTAAGTCCGGAAGCTGGTACCTAAAATGATAAAGAGAAAAGATTCCCACATGGAAGAAAATTGGGAAATTAAAAAACATTCCAAAGAGCAGATATAAGTAGAGTTTTGAATTTATTAGATAGATTAGATTTGCAACAACAAAGGCTCTCCAAAAATGGAATGGACTGTCTTATCAATTGATAATTTCCTTTTCAATAGAAATGTTTAAAGAGTAACTAGATGACCAGAGATCTGTGGAAAAAACAAAAGATTTAAGAACAAGGCTGAGTGAGATAATTTGTTATGTCCCCACAATTTCTGAGATTATAAGAGTAAAACAGATCTAACAATATTCATTTAACATGTGAACATTTTCAAGGTTATAAAAACTCATTTCCTACAGCCTTATAATATAAATATTGGATGGAAACAAATACATGTATGATTATTTCTTGTTAATAATCATTGCCAAAGCCAATAGCTTTCTCAGTGGTTTCCAGAAACCTTGCCTTTCCCACATTCGAGAAAGTCCCCAAATAATAGCTTTCAAGGACTAGACTGCTTCTATTGATCTATAGGTCCCTACTGAGAGATAGTTTTACAAATATTTCCATTGCCTCCACAGTTTTAAGGAATGATGACTTTGGTTTTACCACTGACAGATCCCGTAATTTGAAATTAAATACTGCACTTATCTTATTTCGAAGATTAGTAATAGTCTCAGAAAAAAATTGTATGCCTCCCTGTTAAGGAAGCCTATGAAATGCCCCCACATAGTCCTTGAAACAACTTCCTGATTTTCAAACTAAAAATTCTTGCACTGATAAAATATAACTTACCCCAATGCATTTCGGAAAGATGAACAATCCCTGCTTCTTTACTTCCTCTAAGATACTGATAGCGAACAAATGTTGCAAGACTGCTTAGCCTTTTTTTTAGACCGCAGTTTATGTTATTAATAGGCACATTGAAAACATTAAAACAGAAATATTTAATATTTTGCTAAATTGTAGGATTGGTCATTTGTATTGGCATAATGCAATCTCTTTTGCCAATTTACAGTTGCCTCTGGTATTTAACAATACTCTATAACTACAAAAAACAATAAAAGAAACAAACTGCAAAAATAATAGAAGACTGAGCTCTTTGTACCCTCTCTGACAATACCCTGGGATTGTTTTTGAGATTAATTGTCCAAACATTTCATCTCAGTTCGATCTATATACAAAAACACCTCAAGTATCAAAGATTGATGATCTTTTATTGCAGCAAGCAAAAGCCCTGTAAAGAGTCAAGTGCAGGCTAAGTCCATTTAAGGAAGCAGGAGGTGATAGACTTCAGATGTAGTAAGACTGGCAAAGGTCATCATAAAAGTAATGTGGAGAAAAGGTTGAGAACCAGACTCTAGAATCAGGCAGACCTGGGTCTGCATCCCTTGCTCCATCATTACCAGCTTTGCCAGCTTGGGCAAGTTATTTAACCTCTCTAAACGTCAGATTCCCTATCGGTATGGTAGAGATATTATAATAATAATATATACCTTAGAGAATAATCCTGTGAGTGAAATGAGACAATTCATTAATTATCTCAGTGCCTCAAACATTGTAACTGTATCAGTTACTTATTATTGCTTGGCAAGTCACTCTAAAATTTCTTGGCATAAAGGGACAACCATTTATTTGCTCATGATTCTGTGGATTGGTAATTTGGACTGGGCTCATCCGGGTGATTTTTTCTCTCCACACGGCAATGGCTGGACTCCCTAATGTGTTTACAGGCTGTTGACATGTTGTCTGGGGCAGGCTGATCCTGGATGGTCTCAGTCACATGTCCAGGGACTCAGGTGGAATAGTTGTATACACCAGAATGGCTGGAATGATCTCTTTCCATTTTCCAAACACTCTCTCTCTCTCTCTCTCTCTCTCTCTCTCTCTCTCTATGTCCATATGGTATCTCATTTTAAAGGAGATTAGCCTGGACTTGTTCATCAGCAGCAGTATTCCAAGAGGACAAGGCTCAATGCACAAGTGCTTTATCAAGCCTCTGCTTGCATTACATTTGCTGATGTCCTGTTGGGCAAAGCAAGTCACACGATCAAGTTCTGCACCATCGTAGGAGTACACTAAACAAGCTGTAGATACTGACAGTCACAATTCATTGGGAGTCATTCTTTCTTTACTGCTGCAATAAGTTAGTAAGTGCTAGCTATCTTCTTCATCACCATCAGCAGCAGCATCTATTCAGGACATCTTAATCTGACTTAATCTGACTTCTATCTTTGAAGAAATAAATTAAGAATTTCTGATTTCCAAGGTCAGCAACTTTGACAGGCAAATGCACAATCCAAAAATATTTATTGAGCATATTTATTTATGTATACCTGGCTCTTTCCCAGATGCTGAACACTGATAGCAGTATGTAAATAAGGTCCTGTCCTCAAAAGAAACTCATGTTCTAATGAACAGAAAAGAAGACTTCAGAAAGAATGGCAAACATATGGAATATTCAGGAAGAATGGACAAATTTAGGACTTTTATATTGAAGTTTTGGGCCTACCGAAAAATTTCTCCTGTCAAATATATCTTGAGAAAACTCCTAGTTTTGATCAGCTAGGATTAAAGGAAATAAAATGATTAGAAAACAGAATAGTGCATGATACATTGTACATGTTCAGGAAACCCTGAATGCATCAGTGATTATTTTTACTCCTTTAGGGAACTTATCCCCTTTACCTTGGCATATGCCTTCAACCTGGGTATTAAATGGAGAGTCTCACTATTAGACTAGATAGGGCTTCAGCAGGAGTATCCCCACTCTTGTGTGGAGCTATTTGAAAGGACTAGCTCATAAAGCAAGGTGATCAGTTTCAGCATGCCTTAAAACTCCACTAGGCAATTTCTCACAATGTAAGATTACAAGTCCAGGGCCCTAAAATTCAGGACATCTTTTTACTCTCACTCTGGAGTAAATCAATACATTATCTGGGTCTGAAGTAGTCTGAGGATCCCTGGAAATTGCAAGTATATTCCAAGGACTAACTTGGCATCTTTAGGGATAAACCCACACCCTCAGGCAACGACAGGGCTGTAGCACTGTGCCAGGTGTCACGAGGACACACAGAGCAGCAGGGCTTAGGAGTTACTGACTATATTCAGGACTCAGGCTGGACGTGGGGAACCAGAAACTCCAACAAATAATTTACCATTCATGTTAAAATTGAGAATAAATGTGGGATTAAACACACGCAAAAAAAGATCCATTCTATGTATAAAAAAATGAGGCTGGAAGCTTATCGAAACCATGAGCCATAATCGTTTCGGTTTAACTTTGATTGGGCACCTATTATGTGCCAAGCACATAATCTTGTCTGGATTCTAGAAATTCACAGATAAATAGTGTATAAATAGAATATGATCTTCAGGTAGACTGACCGACCAGAGGAAATGATCAGAAGGAAAAGTTGGGTCGGTCAGAAATCAAAATACAGGAAGCTGGTTGGTGTCATACCACAAAGTGTGTTGTTGTGACATGGTATGGAGTCAGTTCCTCTGGGTGAGCCTTCCTTGACCACAGGCAATTAGTCATTGCTTCCTCCATTCCTCCAGCTCTCTGTTCTTACCTCTGCTGTAGAATTTAACCTGTTCTACCTCTTTATGTCTACTTTTCCCTAGGTCGTATCTCCATCCCCAGCACAAACCTTGGCACATAGAAAGCATCTAACAAATGTGTTTCAGTGATATGTTTGATTAAATGAATAAAAGAGAGAAGAAACCTGTCTTGTTTGAATACTTTCTTTATGGCCACAAGCCTTGCCCTCCTGTCTTAGAAAAGGCTGTTCTCAGACACAGGTCTAAGTTGGAATGAAACACACCCTTCATTCATCTTACAAAATCCTCTTTCAATTTCTTCAATTCATATCTTGATGTAACACTGCAGAACTTCATAACTAAATTGATAATTATTCCAATTTAATGATTTTAATTATTAATAAAACTATGGAAAATGTATCTTTTTATTACAATAACAATTAATTTGTTTATTATATGCTTCTTAAGCATATTTAAGGGAAAATAAAAGTTGGATGTTTTAGGGAAATTGATACACAGTGAACCTCATCATTCTACATGGTTTTCATATCTACTCCAGGGATGGGATTTAGCTTCCTCACACACACACACACACACACACACACACACACACACACGCACACACTGTGTTCCTTTAGTCTCATTAACAGGTGCCTTTCAGCTACTTCCTTTTTCTAAAACAAGAAGTATTGAGTCAGTGATTTGGCCAGAGGGGAACTCTAAGCAGTGACTATTAATAATGAAGACTTCCCAATGTTTGCAAAATCTGTTTCCTCTTTAGAAGACTGAGAAAGCACGCTACCGAAAGTTAGTATCACTCATGAAGTCAAAGAGATTTTGGAGAAACTGCTTCTAGAAGCTTGATTAGTGAAAATTTGTACCACACATTTTGAGACATACTCCAAAGTCCTTTATGTTGGCTATTAACAGTGGCAACTTCCATTTCAAGATAAAAACTAACAAAAAATTAAAATGTGTTAACTATTTACCATGTTCTAAGTACTGTGATAAGCTCTTGTGTGAAGTTATTGCTTGATCCCTAACAACAACCTTGATAATGAAGCTGGGAGTAAAGATCCAGTCTTTCTGACTCAAACGCCATGCTCTTTACTGTAACCTTAAACTGTTTTCATCTGAGATCCTTCATTTAGGATAAATGCAAATGAAACATGGATGGAGTCTCTGTTCTGAAGAACTGTGTTCCACGAATTTCTCATGGAGAGAAGCAGAGAGAGAATGTCAGTTTCCCCAGATGCCCCAGGAATAGGATTCAGGGTTTGGGACTGAATGTCAGACAACCTATTACATACTTCCTCTCTCTACTTACATTATAAGGTGTTGGTTCATCTCCAAAAGACAATGGTATTGAAACTATCTCACTGACAACCCATTCTGGCCCAAACCACCACATTCACTTGCAACAAGAAGTGTGTGCAGTGGTTCCAGGTGACCCAGTTAAGAGCAGTCCCATTTAAATCTATTAAGTGTGGTTTCTTTTTCAGTGAGGTCATCCTGTTTATTCCCTCTGGACTGAAACAGCATATAAAGTAGTTTCTCTAACAGCTTATCTCAGTCTATTTCTTGGTGGACTAAAGGGCTCAACTTTTAAGAGTCTCTTAAAGTGAGAAGAAGGAAGAGGTTGGCAAAAAGGGGAAGGATAGGTAAGAAAAATGCAGGCAGGAAAATGCAAGTCACCTGGAGAAACTACTGAAGGGGTTGCAAAAGGACACAGAGATTGGGAGCCCGGACAAGGAGGAAGTTTGGAGATTCCCCACCCACTTCCCCACCGTTCAGTGGATCTGTCCTTGCTTGGAACGAGCTGTAAGAAAGAGAAGATGTAAGAAGGATCACATCTCAAAGAATGTGCTCCTGTGTCCGTACCACCATGGAAAAATGAACAGCTGTAACTACCCAGTGCAATTCAGCTTGTTTATAAAGCATCACAGCGATGCCTTCCTGGAAACATGCATGAAATAAAAAAGTGTATTCCTTATTAAAATCTTCTCCATTGAGAAGTTTCTAAACCAGAAAATCTGGGTGAAGTGAGGAGGGTGTGACTAGCAATCTTCGTTATAACAGGCCCTCCAGGTAAAGTTAGAGGACCAATGGCTTAGACACCTTTATCTCCCACACATCTCCTGCAGAGACAGATAGTTAAATCCATATGAGCTTCCCACAGTTCAGGCTATGAGATAAAATAGATCTATATGTTCTGGTTGCAAAGTGAAAAATGCAATGCAGAATAGTATGAAAAGCATTATATTTACACAGCAAAAATTGTCTATCTTTATGTTTCAATTTGCTCTGTTTATCAACAGAAAATTTCTGAAGGAGCTGTCAATAGTTACATCTGGGGATCAGGATATTTGGGGGTGGAGAGAGGAGAGGAACTTTTACTTTTTACATCGATGGCCTTTAATATCTTTGTTCACCATAAGCATTCCTTTCTTTTACACCTTTGTAAGTTTTTTTTTTTTTGTATTTTTTTTTATTGTTTGTTGTTTATAGGGGTACAGATGTTTAGGTTACATATGTTGCCCTTGCCCCCCCTTCCCCCCAAGTCCCAGTCCCAAGCATGTCCATCTCTCGGAGGGTGCGCATTGCACCCTTTGTGTATGCATATATCCGTCCCCTCCTCCCCCTCGCCCTTTGTATGTTTAAAGCTTCACAGCTGATTCTGATGATCAGCCCAAATTAGGAAACACTGTAGAGAACTGGATGTCAGTTTCAACTAATCTAGTAGCCACAGAGTGACTGTTTAAGCATTTGTTCATTGACCTGGTGATTCTCTCAAGTTCACTGTTTTCTGTCAGTTGTTTTGTTTTTTGTTTGTTTGTTTGTTTTGTTTTCTGTCTTGCTCCAGAAAATATGTACATTCAAGATAGGAGCATTCTTGGGGTAGCTCCAGCCTGCCAAGACCAGTCACGGAGCTGTACGTCATGGGGCTTCTTAAATCCATTGCACTGACAAGCCCAAGGTGCCCCATGCTCAGATTCAGCAGCAATGTGGCCAGATCCAGGAGGAAGACACTGAGAAATGCAATATGGTTTATATGGGTGAATGCAATTAGTAAATATCAAAACCATTGTTCTCAGAGGGTCCAGCTTGCTCCCTCTGCAGAGAACAACATGCTCAGTTAGCATCCAGGAAGGAAACCAAGAGCAGAAGCAATCTGTGTCAGCACTCTAACAGGCTCCTCCTTTCCATTCACCTGGAAGCAAGAGAGCCCAAGGCATAATTAAGTACTCTAAACTTATCTTCAGATCTTTCTAATCTCCACTGTCCAAGCCTGTCTCATCCTTTTATGCTGAGTGTTATGCTGGAACCTGAACTCCAAGTTTGTACCCTGCAGTGCTCAAAACTGACATCAAACAGCTCAGGAATTCTACTGCAACACCCACCCATGCCTGTCCACCTTGAAGAATCTTTAAAACCATTCCTCAAAAATTGCCTCACTCAGCATCGAAATTATACCTTCTCTCTTCTTTCCCATCCAAATGTTTAGTCCCTTAATATTTGAATTGTATTTAGCTGTAACTGAAGAAAGAGATTCCAGAAAGTCACACCAAGAGTTGCATCAGTAGTTCTCATCTTGTTGTCCCGAACCCCCAACACACCTGGGAGATACGGCTCATGGAACAGTGGGGAAAGGGGTGGAGAGAAGGAGGGACTATGTAAGAATTTTAAAGAGAATGAAGCATGTGATTTGAAAGAGTCCCCAATTCTGATACATAGTCCCTTGAGTGACTTCTTTTGAGAGTCACTGGCTTAGGGAAATACTAATTTCATAGTTAACTGCCCAGGGCTATTTATGGCTTAATGGGGCAATTCTTTAAACCAAAACTGTATCTCTAAGTATGGAACTACAGGTCCATTGCTGATGGGGAAGATATTTTGGGATAAGGGAACTTTACTGGGCTTCTTGCAATTATATCATACCAACGAGTGACTATCTCACCTAAACATTAGACTTGCTCCCCTGCTCAAAACTTAGCTAAAGGTTTGCTAAAAATCTTGTAGAGCCTTCCCAGTAGGACGCTTGAAATTCCACTTAAGTCCCACCAAAGTAAAGCAAGAGACACATTCCGTCCTGTCTTCATTTTTGATGGTATTGACTTTTGAAACCCAGAGGAATGCTAGCTTCCATGAGCTTCTCTCCACAGACTGGTATTTTAAGTCTGGAATGCTAAGAACTAACAACCTTCATTTTGCCCTTGCAGAGACAGGACATTTGTGGCTAGTTTACCTGACCTAGAATAGGCATCTCTATTTTTCTGATGGAAATCTTGGAAACCAATATGGAAAATA
>RJWJ010038487.1:0-14958 GCA_004363605.1 Indri indri
CGGCGCCCGCCACGCCAAGAGTCATCCATCATCCTTTCGCTGAAAAGTGGGAAAACAAACAACGAAAACCCCGCCCGGCCTGTTTAATGTGAGCCAAACACAAAAGCCGCAGGAGAAAGCCTTTCCTCCGCGCGCTTCCCTTTTCCGGCCCGAAGCACGCAGGGCCGAGATAAGGGGCCGTGCGCGGCCCTCCGGGTGGTTTCAAAGGGCTGGCACCCACTGCCCGGGCCCCTCCACCCGCTAACGGCTCCCCCGCCAGAGCCCTCGGGGGAGCAGCGGCCGAGGCTCGGCGCCAGGCCACTTGGAAGAGGTTTAAGGCTCACGCACAGAAGGGAGGAAGCGCGGCCTGTCAAGCGGCGTGATAAAGCGTCTCCTTATCGGGCGCTTTCCTTTCAACTGCCTCCAAGCGAGCGCCAGGGCTGGGCCCGTCAAGGCCGAGCGTGTTCCTTTCATGTCGCCCCATGTCCCCGGTCAGCGACACATCCGTGCGCACAGCACTGGAACACCAGCGCTGGGGCTCACGGCTTGGGGCCGGAGTGTCAAGGAGGGCGCGATAATACGTGTCCCAGCCTGGGCCTCTGGCTGACCACGTGGCAGCTGCAAAGTCACCAAAACCATCTGGGTCCTGGTTTTGCCACCAGGAAGCCAGAAGAGGAGATTCCAGAGCAGCAGAACCCGCCTGGGGCTTGGGAGTTGGCCAACCCAAAGTCAAGTCCCAGCGGCTGGGCTGGCTGCTGCTGACCTCGGGCAGGTCACTGGGACCCTCGGAAAGTGCCTTTGCACACGTGTGAGATGGACATGTGGACAGCACCCGCTGTCTCACAGTTACCAGGATTAAACGACTTGGTACACGTGCAGCTCCGGGAGCCAATGTCAGCACGTAGTAAGTGCGCAGTTGACATTGTCCTTCAGCTGCACTGCTGTGATTCTCAGTGTTTTCTCCTGGGGCTGCTGTGGGCGTGGGATGAGGGCAGGTGGCATCGGGTTACATCCGAGCAATGTGAAATCGATGACATGCTAGAGACCCGGTGTTGACCTTGCAGACAGTTCCACTCACCTTCCCGCTCATGGGGGAGAGTCCCAGATGGACACGGTGAGTGTACCGTCCTCTCGGGGGACAGCGCCTCTCGTTCCCTGGGCATCTTTCCACCCCAAGTACGAGTGTCATTCATCAGGACCCTGGGCGCGGCCAGCACTCCACCTGAAGCTCCTCTAAAGCGTTGCTACCTGGCCCAATGCCGCCATGGGGAAAGACTGGGCCGACTCCCTGAGACGCAGGGGTGTGCTGGGAGCGTCCAGGGGATCCAGGGCAACTGAGTCCAGGCATGGTTCTCTCATCTGTGCCGACTTTGGCACCAGGTCCCTGAGCAGACACTGCGCACTGTGACGCGTACAAGACACCCAGCAAAGAGCCAGCCCAGAACGTGGTGCCCGTGACCAACCACCTTCTCACGTCTCAGATCCAAGACTGTCAGCGCTGCGGAGCACCAGCCACACCTCCGAGTCCCCACGCGTACAGGGGAATGATAATAAATGCCCGCCTCATGAGCCGTGGTGAGGATCGGATGACCGAACACACAGAAGGTGCTTGGAACAGCACCCAACGCACAGTAAGCGCTCAGTAAATGTCAGCAGCTACCATCATCATCGTCACCATCTTACACCCACCGCAACCTTCCTCCAAGCCATCCTGATGTCACTATTAGTTTGTTTGGTTGTTAGTCTTCCCTGGACCATGGGCACAGAGGAAAGACAGGGCCCCGGCACCCTGCTCCTCCCCCATGCCAAGCTCTGTGCCAGCCACTCTGTTTCCATATATTAGCTCAGAGAGGGTAAGCAAGCTGCCTAAGGTGCCCAGCTCAGAAGGGGCGCAACTGGGAATCAGATGCAAGCCCGGCGGCCTCCCCGGCTGGTTGCTTTTCTGCTACACCTGCTCCCCCTATTCCCTCTATGTCGAAACATTTTCCTTTTACTTTCAAGTGGAAACGTATTAATAGCACACATCAGTAACTCACGCACACTTCACTCTGGAGAAGTTTGTGGCTCCATCCCCCAACTTTATTTAATGCCCCAAAAGCCCTTTTTCCTCTGCTACTATTTTCAGATTTTTGTTCACGGAGTCTGCGACCTCCCCTGGTGAAGAGGTGACTCCAGCTGCATCCTGAACCCTGAGGCTAAGGACCGGCGAGGCTGGGTGCTGGAACTTGGCTACCACCAAGGGGGCCTCTGCCAGGCACTCCACAGTGGGGGGGTCTCACCCCACAACAGCATGGAAGTGACAGGCTGCGAGGCCACAATCTGCCAGGAAGAACACTTCGATGGAAAGGGAAAAGAAGTTTGTCGCAAGACGGAAAAGCTCATTCTAACTCCTTAAGGATTATCGAGGCCTGGGTCCAGCTCTGGGCTATAACTCTGAAGTCTGCTGTCAACTGAGAAAAATTGCTACCAGGAGGACAGCCACAGACTATCCTGACCGTGACTGCAAATGGGCGTGCCCACCTCCTGCGAGTCATCCACACTTGGAAACAAGGCCAGCACAGCCCCCAAACGGACGCTCAGTCACTGGACAGGCATTGTGCTGTTAGCAAGGGCCTCCAGATGGGCACAGTAAGACCCGACCCAACCGTACGGGGCCAGAATGCAGCCGGCCCCAAGGCCTCCTGTCTTAAAGGGATCTGAGTGTGACCACAGACTCACCTCAAAGAGGATGCAGCTTCTCCATAATTTAAAGGGCGGGGGGAGTGGACAAATTCCATCTTAAATGCCCAAGATGAGGCTTGTTGCTGTGTAAGTCCACGCACGTCCTCTCTCTCCGATTTAGGGGTCTGTCTCATCCGGTTCTGAACCGGGGTTTCCTTTGCTGACTACCTGGTAAGACGCAAACAGACTCCACGGCACTCGCTTTTTAGCAAGGGTGGGATTTGGAGGGACCAGGGAAAACTGACTTGCTCCCTCTTATGTTCGTGGAGTTCTATGCCGTCACCTTCTGTGTCTGAAGCCAACAACAAAGGCCCCCATCCCCCGGCCGTGAGACAGCACACGTCAACTGCCCCGGCCGGGTCCACACTGGTGTGCCACTAAATAGGAACTTAATTCAGGCCTCAACGATCTCTCCTTGGTGCCTGCGGGAAATCTGGGGATCAGAACGCATTCCCATTCTTCTTAAAAGGGGGATGATAACATACGGCGGCCAGCTTTGCATCTGGAAGTGCCCTTTCCGTAATAAACAGAGGCCTCTGAGCAAACACCCGGGCAGTGACATCAGCAAGATCTGGGTTCGTTTTTCTAAGCGCTTTCCAAAGGGGCTTTGAACCCCTTGCCCAGGAGTCACCAATGAGCTGCCCAGAGGAGCCAGGCAAAGAGCGAACTGGGCCTGGTCAGTGCCGAGGATATGGGGGAGCCCAGGCCCAGGCTAAAGGGAGGGCCACCGTCCAGCTGCCCACACCTGCCATGCGGGACACGGGCCCAGCGTAGCCAGATCCTCTGTGCTTGAAATCCAACTTTGTATGAGAAATCGCCTAACTGTAAATGTGGGTCGCTAGTGTCAACTGCTGTGTAAAGCCCTGAGCAAGTCAGAATCCACCTGCGCACAGACTCGGCCCTGAGCTCTCAGACTATTCTCTTGCCTCTGCACATAAGCGGCGGTTCCTGCAGCCTGGGCCATTCATTCTTCCTTTACATCCTGTAACCCACCCCCAACTCCAATGTCACCTCCTCCAGGAAGCTGCCCCAGATTCCCTGGGCCTCGCTACCCCCTTTCTCTATTACATAGCCCTCTTCTCTCTCTGTTATGGTTCTTATCTCTACAAACAAATAAGAACGGCTAACATTTATCCAACGTCAGACCCTCTGCCTAATGCTTTAGGGTCATCTCCTTTTTGAATACTATCATCATCCCACTCTACAGGCACAGAGAGGTTTAGTAACTTGCCCGATGTCACACAGCGAGTGAGTGACAGAACCAGGATTTGAACCAAGGCTGTCTGGCTTCATCCCTCTGCTGTGAACCTCTTTGTTTGACTGCCCCTCCCCCCATGACCTCCATTTATTCCCTTAGCCGTCTCTCCCAGCAGACTGCGTGCTCCCTAAAGGCAGGGATGGAGCTCATTTCTCCCCCTATCCCAGGTACACAGCTGAACTGGTAAACAGTTGCTGACTGAATGAATGATGTTGCCCAACCTGACCTCCTAGAAGGCCCCAGGGCATTGGGCTGAGGCTTAGAATCCACTCTGATCTCAACAGCTCAGCTGGGTTTTGCAGATGGCTTCAAGAGATGATGAAATGTCACTCCCATCCTGGCCCTGACAGGGGACCGGGGGCTCGCCACACGTGAGGACTCGTACCCAGGTCCCCAACAAGTCACAGCTTCCCAGAGTCCAACTCCCAGCTGATGATGCACTTTCCAAGGCAGTGCCCCCGCCCAGGGAGGGGCAGCAACGCCCCGTCTCACAACTCCAACGACCAGGTCCACAGCCAATGCTTCTGCTCCTGGGCAAGAAAAATAACAAACCCATCAAAAAATAAATGTGAAAATAAAAAGCAAGTGAGGACAAAGGCACCCACGTGTGCAAGGAAGAGTGAGAGCACGTACGAGAGAGAATTTGCTCTAGAGACACACTCCCAGGGTTGCGTTGGGGCCACTGTCTGAACTTAGTAAGATCCCACTTTTGTACCACACTTTGCTGCATTTTTTTCTCCCCAAGATTACTTGGTTGCAACCCCTAAACCACCTGTGCTCAACCCCCGCACACAAGCCCACGTTTGGGTGGGCACGGCTTGGCCCACCTCCCCTCGTGGTGGACATCACGCGAGTCCGTCTCTGCAGCTCCCGCCTCCCACCCCAAGACCCGGCCTCCTTTGCTCGCGGAGGGCTGAGGGACAGCCGGGAGGACGGGGTGGCCAGGGAGGGGGCGACTCGGAAAAGGAAGAAGATGGGGCGAGATCTGGGAGGCACGCTTTGGACACAATAAACAAGCCTGCCGCCTTGTTCCGAGACAGACCCGGGACCCCCAATCCTAGCACAGCCCTGAAAGCGTTGGTTCAAAGTTAAAGTTAGACACACGCAAGCTGAAGCCCCGGGGGAGCTCAGAGCTCAAAAACAATACTCTCTTTGACTGAAAACCACAGGGAACGCCCACGGCACTTCTCGATTAAAAAAGGAAAGTGAAAAATAAGGTTTTTCTTCCTTCTTCTTAATCATCATAAAACTAACTTGTGCCTATTCCATCGAGTCACGACTTCTGTTCGCCCCAGGCGAGCCCAAGTCACGTTGGCCACAGACACAAGGGGCAGGGGAAGCTCGGGCACGTCCCAGTGAACTGAACGCGTCCTTCTGAATCGCTGTCGCTTCCTTCCTCAGCTTCCTCTGGCACAGGAAAGCCACCGCGGAGCCGCCTCTGTCAGCCCATCCACCGCCCGGACTCCCGAGGCCGAGGCACGCCGGGACCCGCTGGTGCCTCTAAGAAACAGCGGTAACGCTCCCTCAGTCGCCAACAGGCCCTGGGCTTAGGCTGGGCTGGAGAGACGACGGAGGGATGATGGAGGGATGAGTGCACGGGCGGCAGGGAGGAAAGAGAGAGCATACCAGGCTAACAGGGAAAGAAAATAACCCACCCAAGTAGAAGGACAGAGGTCAGCAGAGAAGAGCTATCTATTTTGATATAAGAATCAGAGGAAGCTTCTTTGAGGAGGTGACAATTGAGCTGTGACCTGAATGAAGCACAGACAGGAGCCATGTGGAGCTGGGAGCTGTGAACAGCACATGCAAAGGCCCTGAGGCAGGAGCCCACTTGGAGCATTTAAGGAACAGCACAGAGGCCAACAGGGGTGGGAGTGGAGTGAGTGAGGAAGACAGGCAGGCGGGAACCAGGTGACACAGGGCTTTATCTGTGCTTGAGTGAGAGGAGACACAGGAAGGGTCAGAGCAGGGGAGGGGTGTGGACTGAGTTACATTCTGAACAGATCCCCTGGTAGCTGTGTGGGGTGCAGACTAGATGAGGGGCACAAGTGGAGGCTGGGAGACCACTCAGGAGCCTGTGCCTGTCACCCAGACAAGGGAGGATGACAGCTGGGTCTCAGGTGGCAGAGGGGACGAGGTAAGAAATGGTTGAGCCAGTGGCCACCAAAGTACCAACACCGCTACACACACCCGGGCACAGCTGAACAGACCTGTGACAGATGCCAACACATAAAGAGATGCACGTAAAACTCGCAAGGCAAAGAGAAGTGGATGAGGAGGAGAAAGATTAGAAATCTGAAATGGCTCTACTTCCTACAAGCCTTATCTCGGGCAAGGCACATTTCTTCAGGGCTCAGTTTTCTCATTCGTAAGAAAATATGACCCAATTGATAACGTTACAGTGGGTAAGTTAGTGCATAGAGAACGTCTGGCCTATTGTGCGCACTTGGTAAATAACACACGTATAACCCCTGCTCTCCACGATCTGAGTCGTGGCTCTGCCAGTTTAGTCGCTGCAATCTTTACAACTCACATCATCTCCTACGTCTCTATTTGGTCACTTGCAAACTGATGGTGACAATACCTACACCTCAAGTACTCAGTATGAGACTAAATGAAACAACGTTAGCTTATGAAAAGGTCTGGCGCATAGGAATCCCTCAGTAAAATGGTGGCTGCAGCCTTCAGTAAAATGATGTATGAATCAGACACACCAATCATTCAGCTAGATGATTTCTAAGTCTCCTTCTAGCTCAATCATCCTCAAACTCAAAAAAATAACTTCGAAATGAATCCACCTGGACTACAAGTTAAGGCGAGCCAAGTTGAAGAGAAGCTGGAACTCCCTCCTCAAAGTGAGCAAAACTAAACATAGGCGCTCCTGCTCGGGTGATACCTGCTATTCTGAGTCACAGAATCGAGTTGGTTTAGAGGCAGGAGAGCTTCCGGAGCCACCCACTCGTTTTGGAGCTGAGGCTCCCACAGCTCAGAGAGAGGTGTGTGGGCTGAGGTTGCACAGCAGGGCACAGGCAGAGGAGGAAGCCAACAGTGCTCCCCACCCCCACCCCCACCCCCAGGCAGTCTGGCTGGTGGGAGGGTGGGAAGGAGAAAGCAGCAAAAACCCCCACCCAAAATAAAGAAAATTATGGCACGGCAATGTCTTTTGGCCTGCCAGAAATGCCATTCCTGCTAGCAAGAGTTAAACCCGACCGCCTTAGGGGCCAGGCAGGTAATGCAAATGAGCTGCGCGACCAGTGCAAAGACTAAGTTCCTAACCTAAAACCATTCGAACACAGATTTCCTTCTCTTTTAAAGAACTGTATTACCAGGGTCACTGCTAGCTTGTTGGCACTTTTGTGCAGATGAGCAAAAGACATCTCTTCCTCTGTACCTTTAGCAGGCACGTGTCAGAATACTGTCTTAATAAATATGCAAATGTGAATGGCACCCTCATGACATGCTGTGCCTTTGTACAGTGCGCAACCTGTGCAACTGTACCCAGTGACATGCAGAAGAGTTCCCCAAGTTCTTACCTCTGTACTGATGCCCAAGGTGGACACCAAGCAAGACTCTGCATGAGGGACTTAGCACTGGCTATTATTCCCTTTCCCGTAACACTTTCCTCTAAGATAATGACACAGCTGACTCCCTCACTGTACTCAAAATTCTGTTTAAATGTCACCTCTTCAGGAAGTTCTTCTCTAAATAGCATCCTAACCACCTCCCAGTCATCTTCTATCCCCTATTCCTGCCTTATTTTTCTTACCTTCTTATTGGTTTTTCTGTTTTGTTTTTTCACCATCTGACAGGTTGTAGATGTCTTTATGTCTCCCTCCACCTGAATGGCAGCTCCATAAGAGCAGGGGATTTTGTCTGTTCACTACTCTAACTCCCTGTCTAGTCAATAAACTTTTTCTGTTAAGGACAAAAATGTAAAGATTTTAGGCTCTGCAGGCCATAAAGCCTCTGTTGCAAGGACTCAGCTCTGCCGTGGTAGCAAAAAAGCAGCCATAGATGATATGTAAATAAACGAGTGTGGGTGTGTGCCAATAAAACTTTATTTAGAAAAGCAAGTGGTGGGCCAGATTTGTCTGTCATCGTTTGAAGACTCCTGTCCTAGAATAATGTGTCTCAGACTCTAATGAGCACACAAACCACCTCGGGATCCTATAAAATGCAGATTCTGACTCAGTGGGTTGCAGTGGGGCCTGAGATTCTATATTTTTCACAAGTTCCCAGGGGATGTCTGTGCTGCTGATCCTTGGACCAAACTGAGCAGGGAGCACCTAGCACGGTGCCTGGCATACGGTAGAAGCTCAATCGATATTTGTTGACTAAATAAAAAATAAGAAGAAAATCACTCTTAATCCTAAGTCAACACTTTTATTGCCATATTTTATCCATGGCACCGTTCTTTTGTGGACACTATCTATTGCTCAGATTTAATCTTTACTGTATCACCTTTCTGATGGATGGAGCAGGGAGAGATGGGTAGATGAGTGACGAAGCAAGTGTATGCTGATGGTTTCTTTTATGTCCCTAAGCCCAGGGTCAGAAAAATCCAAGGTTTAATAAACATCCACCTGATGCAGTTTCCAAAAATCGTATTCATTAGAACAGCATTTACAGTTTTAATAAATGTCAAATAGGAAGGTGGGATTCACTCAGCAGAAACCTAAGCTTCATGGGGAATGGTCTATTTGGTTCAATAAATGGTACCAAGAAGATCGATTCAGCATCACTTCCTGTTTGGAAAATCAAAATGCAAAGCCTTTTTAAGTTCAACAGTAATAACTGTGTTGATCATTTACTGGGAATTTAAAACGTACTGAGTAGTCTGCCAAGTACTTCATAAATTATAATGCTGATAATGATGGCAAAGAGGGCAATGAACACAACCCCAAGAACGAGCACAGACTCTCTCCGGAAGGATGTCCAAGGCACTGGTGGCACCAGGGCCTCAGAAAGAGGAAACGGCCGCCAGGGTACAAGGAGAGATCTTGCCCTGTGCACAGCTTGCACCTTGCAAATTCTGCAACATGTGGATATACTTCCTCCCCAAAAATTAATCTATAAAAGAAATCAGAGCAGTTTGTACTTAGTGCTGCGCTAAGTAGTATTTTATGCATTCTCATTTACTACTGTAGAAATCCTAAAAGGAACATTCTCTCCAATTTGCTGCGGGGGAAACTGAGGCCCCGGGACGTCAGATGATGCTTGCTCAGAGTCCTGGCATTAGTATGCTGAGAACAACTCAGGCTGCACGGCAAGCACGGGCAGGTAGGTCCCAGGACCATCTAAATGTCTCACGTCTGCACCTGGGAGCTCCTCCCCCCGGAGGATGCGGACACCTCGGAGCCCAAGGACAGCTACCCCGGCCTCCCGGCTTCTCCTCTCAGATGCTTCCAGCCCCAGCTGTGCTGGCCCAGGGCCCTCACACCAGGCCATGCTTGACAGTATCAACAGAAGCCGACAGCCCGCAGTGAGCTGCACCTGCCGCACAAACCAGCTATTGTCCTGCCTGGGCCTGGGAGGGGCCTTCTGGCTGCTGTGGCCGAACACGGACACCGGCGGATGGCATGAGCTTAAGCAACCCGACAAGGAAAAAAATATGGCTTCATGCTTGACCAGACTAGATTTATTTCCTGAATTTTTAAAAATACTTAAGCAAATGAGAGTCCCTAGGAGCAACCTAGAAATTATTGCAGGGTCATTAAAGATTTCCATTTCTTCTTTGTGGCCTATGCAATTCAGAATGTCGGCTCTTGAACTAGACCACCTGGGTTCAGTCTCTGCTTCACCCAATTCCTGTGTGACCTCAGGCAAGTTACTTAGCCTCTCTGTGTCTCTAAGAACTGCCTACAAATATTGGGAGGATTACATCCATTTATATGTGGAAAGCCCTTCAAACGATTTCTAACTTTACCCAGTAACCGCTACCCACTCCTCCAGCGTCATCGAAATAACCTGACACAGAATCAACCATGCAGGGACGGCGGGGCCGGGCGCTGGGCACTTCCCCAAGAGGCGCAGGGGAACAAGATCAAAAAGAAAAATGCGAAGCGATGAGAGTAGTTCATTCCAGGCAATGAAGGGTACTTGTTAGTTTCTTTTTTATGTTTTCCTATATTTTTAAACCATGAGTACATACTAAAGAACAAAACAAAGCAGAATAAATAATTGAATAAAACTGCAGGGCACAGACGCGCGTGTGTGTATATACATCTTGTGTGTGTGTATACATATCTTGCATGTATACACATAGTGTACGTGTATGTATTAAGGAACGTATAATTTATAGATGTGTGTTCGTGTGTGTGTGTACACGTAACACACGCACACACACAGTTCCTCACACTGTGTCGGTATTCAGAACCAGCCACCCTAAGCGGTGGGCTTGAGGACCGCACGGTGCAGTAGAAACGCTCGGCCGCGGCGCCCAACAGAGATGCTTTTAAACGCAGCTCCGCCACGTCCCAGCTGCTTCACCTGAGCAAGTCCTTTGACCTCATGAGGCTCATGGTCACCGCACCATGTCCCAGGGTCATGTGAGGACAGGAGCCACGCACAGAGCACATTCTCAATAAATGACAAGCACAAATGTCCACATCGCACGTCACCAGCATCCAGCTCACACCCATCCTGGCTCAGCGGTTGTGGCATGAAATCAAAACCTCCATGCGAGAACATACGCTCACCTTCTTTATCCTAAGAGGGTAATAGGGAACAACAGCAACAAGCACCTCCTGCGCACTCACCACGTACAGGGCCCTGTTCTAGGCACTTGGCCAGGTTAACTCATTTAATCTTTGCCGTGACCCCGGCAGGCAGGCATTAGTATCATCCCCTCTGAAGAACAGTATGACCCTGAAAAAGCCACTTGGGTTTTGTAAGCCTCAGTTTGTTCGTAAGTGGGGTTAATATTAATAATAGCACCAGTCTCTCCCGAAGCTGGCACACAGGACAAGCTGGGGCAGAGTCAGCCTGTTTGTCACTGGTGATAACGTGCTCCCTGGGGAGGTCACTCAGGGCCTCAGAGCCTCAGTTTCCTCAGGTACAGAGCAGGGACCGCAGGCCTGATTCTGTGTGATGTGCGTGCCACATAGTAAATGCTCAATAAACAGAACGATCACTGCCAGAGGCGGCTCAGAACAAACATCCACACTGTCTCCCAGCATCCAGAGGGAACGGGCCCCGTGAGAGGCCACTGCCGCCCATCTTCCTACCCACCCCCTCACGGTCCGGTTAATGACTTTGTTGTCAGTGGAGCTGGCGCCTTCCGAGGCGGTCTGCAGACTCATTCATGGGACCAAATTAAACAATGCTGAGTGTTTGATAAAGAGGTCTTGGCCCCCACACCCGCTGGACCCACAGGGCACCCGGAAGGGCGGCAGGGCCAGCTAAGGACACAGGAGCTCCTTGTGCACGCCAGCCCCGACCTGCGGACGGGTCACAGCGAGATGGCTCGGGGCCTCTGGAGGGGTCCCAGGCGTGGTCACAGTCCCCTCTTCTGGCACACTGTAGCTGACGGGCACATACAAAGCCCCCTCACGCAGATGCTTCCTTTCCCACGGGATGAGAAAAAGTTGGGTTGGCCTGAGGTCCCTTGGTGGAGAGGATGGCGGCAAGGGCAGGACCCGAATGCCCCGGTCTGGGTCGGTGCTCAGATCATGCGGCCAGTAGGCACTTCTCTAATGCCTGTCTCGTCTCACCCTCAGGCCCACCCTCCAGCTGGAGGGCCCCGCCAGCACCCAGACGCACCCTACCTGCACCCTACGCTCTGCGCCCAGGGCTCCATGCATGGCTGGCTGCCAGCAGGCAGACGGGTGAATGAACGGGTGAGCAGAAAGATAAGAGCCCAGAAGCTAAAAGCCAAGGTCAGGGCCCCATAGCTGACAGCTGCCCGGCTTCAGGTAAGGGATGTTCCCTGTGCCTCTTCCTTCATCTGTCAAACGGGAATAACAGCAGCCCGACTCACCATGTGGTTGCAAGGGTAAAGTAAGATCACGTATGTAACACACAATGTGTAAGTAAGCGACTCTCCGCGTGCTCTCCGTATCATAGATTAGTCTCAGGTTTGGTTAAATCAATCAGAAAAGGCTGGGCCAGGCGTGGAGGCTCACGCCTGTGATCCTAGCACTCTGGGAGGCCGAGGCGGGAGGACTGCTGAGCCCAGGCGTGTGGGGCTGCAGTGAGCTATGACTGTGCCACTGCACTCCAGCCTGGGCAACGGTGAGGCCCTGTCTCTTAAAAGAAAAACAAAAACAAAAAGCTGGAACAGGCACAGGAATCTAACGTTAGGCTAGCGGAGCTCAAAAGATCCCAGATCCATGTTTCGATTGCCTTCTCTCCCCCAAAAGAACAACAGATTAAATGCTTCCTCGGTGCCAAAGATCATCCTGGGCACTTTTGTTTAGCATCCTAAGTACTCTTGACAAAAACAAAACAAACAGCCCAAAAGACGTAGGTCTTCATCACTTTATAACTGAAGAAACTACAGCCCAGGGAGTCACCCAGAGTCCCAAAGCTACGGACGCTGGAGCTGCCCTGCCCCACTTCCAAGGAGCAGCGCTGGTGGCTGACGGTGTGGGCTCTGGCTGCAGACCACCTGTGCCCAATCAAGTACGAGCACGCACAGGCCGGGGGGCTGCCTTAAGGCAAGTTGCTTCACTGCCCTGTGTCCCAGTTTCCCTGTCTGTAAAACGAACGTAGTAATCCTACCGCCTACACTCCACGGCAGCACTGCGAAGATTAAATAGGTCACACTAAGGCAAGCACCCCATAAGCACAGCTCTCATCATTACACCACGCTGCCCGGCACCCAGTAGGGCCCGAATAATGGCTTGTGGGACAAATGAAGTTGCTTTTATACGGTCTCACTGGTTGGCAGAAATATTGCATGTTTCAGACTTAATCTCTCTTTGGGGAACGACTATTTCTCCAAGATTCTGGAAGGTGTTTCCTGCCTACGTTTGGAGGCAATGTTACTGAGGCTCCTTCGTGACAGTCTATGCACGGAAAGCACTGCTCGCCTGATCTCAGCGTCTTTGGTGGAAGGTGCATCAGCATGCGGGTGGCCGCCACCTGATCACACCACACCTGCGCACACCTCTACGCTCCACCTGCTGGCTGAGGGGGCCAGCACCTTGGTCTTGATTCTTCCGCAAGACCATCAGTGACCATGTCAGGCTCTGGCCGAGGACACACTCAGGGGGCCACACTTGATCCACGGATGTACTTGGTTTGGACTGTCCTCTTTTCCAAGTTTTTAAATTGAATCTCCAGAGTTATAATCAAGAGACTGGCACAAATGCAGAGAGAGTGCTGAGGACGGCTCCTCCTGACGTTGGCGTCAGGACGCCCAGCCCTGTGGGCACCCCACGCTGCCCTCATCCTCCAGTGAGGGGGCTGGATCGCATCACCTCTACAAGATACCTTCCCTTCGAAAATAGGAGTCATCTCAGCAGGGATGCAGCTTCACACCACCCTATGGACCCCGGGCTTTCCTGAGGCCACAGCCTCATACAGACAGGTGACCACCCTCCTAGCGCAGCCAATCTCAAGAAGCCCAGGTGGCCCAACTTGGAAAGCATACTCGAGTCCAGCCCCTCCTCACACCCACACGCCCCACCCCAGTCCAGCCACCATCCTCTGGGCTGGGCCTCTGCAGCAGCTCACCGTCCCCACCCCGCCCCTTCCCTGTACAACAGTCCGTTCTCATCGCCTGGCAGCCAGAGGGCTCCTGCCGAAAGCCGAGTCAGGCCTGGCCCCACGGCTCCCACCTCACTCAGAGTAGCATCCTCTGGTGCCCCGCAAGGTCCAAGATCGCCCTCCTTGCCGAGCCCACCTGGCTCGGCCCCGCTGCTCCGGATCCCGGCACCGGCCGTCTGCCGCCGTCTCCTTGTCTGCCGCGGTGTCTCCTCCTCAGGAGGCCTGTCCCACCACTCCCAGTGCTCCTTGCCCGGGTGGTGTCCCCATAGGTCCGGTCACCTTCCAGCACAGTATTTGGTTTTCCTATTCATCAGCCCTACGGCTCATCTCCCCGCGGCCAGAATGTCGGCTCCACGGGGGTGGGGATTTTCATCTCTTCTGTTCACTGCCACGTTCCCAGTGCCTGGCACACAGTAGGTGCTGGGTAAATAGTTGGAACAAATGAGCAAATGAATCCCCAGCGATCTCAGACACTCTCCTCCTCCAACCCTTCCCAAAGCCAGAGCTACCTGGTGTCCATCTCATTCCTCTCCCATTCCCCTCTGCAGAAGGTCTGACTGAACCTCCTGCAGACGCCCGCACAGCAGCCCCGGTCAAGACAAATTAGCATGAGCAAGACCTGCTTCCTGTCTCCCGTCTTAGAAGTGGAGGAGTCGGGGGCAGGCGGGAGGGCTGGGGCCTCGCCAGGCACAAGGTTTTATTAGACAAACAGAAGCCAACGTGCCCAGCCAACTGCCGAACGAGGGCTGCTCACTGTCACGACTCCAGCCTCGCCTGGAAAGGAGAAAACCCCATCTGGCCTCTTTCTTCCCTTTCTTAGGTATCATTTAAAGGGAGTCGCGGATAGCACAAAAGCTGACATCCAGCAAAATGAGCATTGGTGTCCCGTAATCTGTTTTATGAGATGCAAGCCTGGAGATTAACCGGTTTCCTCTGGCCTAGCGGGGAGGTGACCTGGACAGGTGCACCGTGGGCTCTAACCTCTACCCCGCTACTCGTTACTGTTACCCAGGACGAACGGCGATCGGATTTCTGCATCTGGAAGGAATCCCGCCTAAAGGAGCTCCCCGTGTTCTCTTCCATATGTCTGAACATCTGTTTCCAAGAATCGAGAGCGCTGTCTTTGGAGGTGAGTGCTGTGAGGTTCCACATTCTCGTATGTTGATTACTCTCTAACTAAAAGGAAGGCCGCTCATCATTCTTTCAGTGAAAACGTGTCCCAGAGGGTGGTATGAATAATGTTTTTTGAAAGCCCCAGCACAAAGACGGATGAGGAAGGTAACGGAGTA
>RJWJ010038488.1:0-14965 GCA_004363605.1 Indri indri
CACTGGTTTCTTTGCATTGATTTTGGGGTTCCTTTGGTGAGAGGGGCCATTTAAAGAAAAGTGGATCAAAGTGGACTTTGTATACTCTGAATCCAAAGAGAAGTTCTTTGAGGCTCAGTCAAAGTGGGACACAGATTTGAAAAGAAGTTTCATCTACTCACCTCTTTATGGGACAGAGCCCTATCTTTGGCATCCTAATGGCTAGAAGAAGTAGAAACATCAGGAGCCATTGCCACCCTCATTTCGCAGCGCTGGCAAAGAGGCTTCTCTATGCTGTTTATTAGGCTTCAAACTCTGGCAAGTGGAAGCCAGAGTAAGATCGAAGGGCACTTGTGAGGCACTCCTCTGGGACTGCAGAGGGTAATATTAACACCTAGTTTGAATAATTATTCAAATACTAAGCTAAGAAAATATTCAAAGTATTATAAACAAAACTTAATGGTGACATTTGCTATAAAGTATTACTCTTCAGTTCACATTTGACACTTACAAATAAAAAAAGAAACAAAGAATGGAATTTAAGAACCATTAAGTACATAATCCAGATAATCCCAACTATCTTATTATAGAATCAGGTCCTTGAGAAAACAAAAAAGCACACTCTTGAAAAAGAAAAGAACTTTTCCCTACATGTTTCCTTTCCCATTCATTAGTTAACATGACAGACTACATTTTTATATTCTTTAACGTTTCTCTATTTCAAAAAGCAAAATCATATGTAAAGATAGCCATGACAAAGGCAGCTTTTTATTTCTCCCAAATTTCCACGTAAATATAGACAAAGCAACTAGACACCAACACTAAATACCATGAACAACGCTTACAACAAAACTAAGTGACAAGGTTCTACCATTATACAGCCAGGTTCTACCATAGAAAAGGAGAAGAAAAGAATGATGAGCGAAGTAGCAACAAACATCCCAAACACTCAGACTGTGGTCCAGACGAGGACATTTACAAAATGAACCTGGAATCTCCTACCAGAGAGGAAGATACCAAAAACCAATAGGTTCGTGTGGAAATGGACTGATGAGTCCCCCCCAATGGCCAAATTTGGAACAGTTTGAGCTTCAGTAAAGATAAGAATTGCAAATTCATCAAGTATTTTAAATCCATGAGTTAATAATGGTATAAAAATTGGCCATTTTCAAAAGATGACAGAAAACAAATTCATTGTTTTAGAAACAGGCAAATAAAGAGAACAAATCAAGCACCTGCCTTTTCTATGTGAACTGTACCATATGGGTAACCAAACAGTAGATGAGGGAAAGTACCTCTTTATATAACAATTTCAACTAATAAATGGAAATAAAATGCTAGAATATTGCCATTTTAGAACCCTTAAGTAATTAATGGATCAAGGCATCAATTCCTGCTAAAAAGAGAGACTATAAACCAGACACTATGCACCTCTGAATAAAAGAACAAGTCACCTAGAGTCTACTCAACGGGAGTGAAGTTGAGTCCGATAAAACTTCATTCCTGCAAAGTTGCAGGAAACATGGAGGGACATAGTGAACCACAGCATGATTATGCAACCCATGAAATCCAGACTGTTCAAAATTCTACAGGTCAAATGGCACAGGTTTTTCAGCAGATATATTGTAAGGAATTGAAAAGGATGGAAGAGGACTCTATAGATTCAAAAAGAGATTTTTATATTTTTCAAAATTTAATGGGAAAATGTAAACTATTGCATTAAGGAATGAACATGTTGAAAAATGCCAAGAAATTTCATTCAGAAGTTAAGATAGTGCTGACTTTTGGAAAGAGAGAGGGCCCAGGATTGGGACAAGGCACATAGAAGCTTCCTGGGATGCTGGCAACGTTCTCCTTCATGACTTGGGTGGTGGTTTCATGAGTGTTCACCTCATAATTCATTGAGCTGTACATTTGTCTTCTGTGGTAGCTTT
Source organism: Indri indri (assembly GCA_004363605.1). Lineage (NCBI taxonomy): Eukaryota > Metazoa > Chordata > Mammalia > Primates > Indriidae > Indri > Indri indri. The sequence continues at coordinate 1,914 of RJWJ010038488.1, forward strand.
TATCTGCTTTTTCATCTATAATAAAAATGTGAACCAATTACAAAAATAATGAAGGGCAATAAATAGAAATGGAAAATAATACAGTAAGGTCACTTCAAATTCAAGGCTATCTTTTAATTGGAAGACCACAGTCAATGATCTCGGAAAAGGAAAAAAGAGACAGAATATCAGACATTAGTAAAGATGAGACCCGAGAGACAGGGAAGTGTCAGAGAGGAAGCTGCTGTCAGGAATCTATAACTTCCAGCAGGCAAAACACGGTGACATTCCAATCCCCAAACAAACACAGAGAAAGTAATCAAATAGATACTTCTAAAAATAGATTTTCAATGAATTTAATAAAGGAGTTGAGGATTTTCCTAGCTGTACATATCCATATTCACAAAATGGGAAATAAAATCCACTGTATGGAAATGTCCTTAGTCACTAGCTTTTCTGGAACAGCTCTGTCATGGGAGGCCTGAAATGCATTTTGTCAGCCCCCTACAGATACCTACCAAACTTTGCAATAAGCTACTCCCCGACAGTGATCAATAGTGACTCCTTAGTGAATCCGTTTAAACCAAGTAACAAAAATCAGCAATTCAATTTGCCCATCCAGGGACTCTCCAGGGTGGAGGAGTTTATTGTTTCTTGAAATAAGTTGTTCTTCATGCCAAATCAGCCAAAAGGAATAAAACCTGGGTTCTTGCCTCAGTGGGGGGTTATAGTAACCCTGTCCAGTCTTCCTACCAAGACAGTTCTATAATAAAAGCCTGTGATGGATTGAATCAATGGAGCCATTTCTTTGTCATCTCACTGGGCAGTTCTCCCCACTTGAGCACAATGTGCTTTCCCTCCCTCTTCATGTTGGTCTTGGTCATGAGAATGGCCAAGAATAATATGTGGGCAGGAGTAGCAATGTGCCAATTCCAAGCCTAGGTCTGAAAAGCACCACATTTCCTTTTTCCTTCTTGTACTTCTGCCATCAACATAAGAAGAGTTTCCACGTGGCTACTGCCTTGTTAGCCCAGGCCCCAAAAGGAATGTACATGAAAGACACCTGAACCCACTATACAGTGAAAAGCTAAGTCCAGTGATACACCTAACTTGAAGCAGAGCCATAGGCTAAGCCCAATCTTGATCAGTTGACCAATAGACACATGAACGAGAATAAATGATCATTGTTGTAAACCCTCAAGTTTGGGTTGTTTTGTTACATAGCAACAACTAACTGATACACCAATAATGGCAGTGTAATATGTGATCATGGCTGCCTTAGAATTGCAGCCTTGGCATGACTTGTTCTATAATTTCATTTTATTTTTTTTTGTTTCTGCATATTATGGGGGTACAAATGTTTGGGTTACATTGCCCTTGCCCCCCAACCCAGTCAGAGCTTCAAACATGTCCATCACCCAGATGGTGCGCATGGCACTCATTATTAAGTATATACCCCTCCCCGCTCCCATCTGCCCAACACCCGATAAATGTTATTTCTATATGTGCACTTAGGTGTTGATCAGCTAATACCAATTTTCTGGTGAGTACATGCGGTGCTTGTTTTTCCATTCTTGGGATACTTCACTTAGTAGAATGGGTTCCAGCTCTATCCAGGAGAATACAAGAGGTGCTATATCACCATTGTTTCTTAAAGCTGAATAGTACTCCATGGTACACATACACCACATTTTATTAATCCACTCATGTATTGATGGGCACTTGGGTTGTTTCCACATCTTTGCAATTGTGAATTGTGCTGCTATAAACATTCGAGTGCCGATATCTTTTTTATAAAGTGTCTTTTGTTCTTTTGGGTAGATGCCCAGTAATGGGATTGCTGGATCAAATGTTAGTTCTACTTGTATCTCTTTGAGGTATCTCCATATTGCTTTCCACAGAGTTGCACTAGTTTGCAGTTCCACCAGCAGTGTATGAGTGTTCCTATCTCTCCGCATCCACGCCAACATTTATTGTTTTGGGACTTTTTGATAAAGGTCATTCTCATTGGAGATAAGTGATATCTCATTGTGGTTTTGACTTGCATTTCCCTGATGATTAGAGATGTTGAGCATTTTTTCATATGTTTCTTGGCCATTATTCTGTCTTCTTTTGAAAAGTTTCTGTTCATGTCCTTTGCCCACTTTTTGATAGGGTTATTTGATTTTTTTCTTGCTGATTTTCCTGAGTTTTTAAAAAGTGTGCCATTTTCCACATCTCATTCACCTCTGCATTTTTACCCTGTTCCTTACCTCCCTGTTGCAGACTCAAAGACAGGATAATGCAACCCAGACTTCAGCAATAAAACTCACATGTGTTCATTTCAGCCTTCATCCCTGTCCTTACCCTTTATTGCTTTTCTCTCCTCCCAATTGTCCGATTTAACAATTTCACCCCTCTCATGGCCTGTGTGAAGGGAGTACACATTATTCCCCACATTGCCTTTTGCCTTTCTTCTTTGAAAAGAGTTGGGAGTAGGGTGGAGGGAATAGAGAAAAAGGAAAAGAAAGCCTTTTACTGTTCATGTTCCCTTTTAAACTGCATCCCACCTACAGCCCATTTTGTCATTTTTGAACCATCACTCTTACCTATGATTCATTTTTGCATGTTTTGTCATTACCAACTTTGCAATTTCAAGACACTGCAGAAAAATATGTGAGACAATCAAGAAGATTCACATAAGGAAAAAACCAATCTGTGTTCCCTGACCAGACACATTTCAAGACAGTGAAATTTCCATCAATTCTTGAGGCAAATGTACTGCTCAAAAAGACATCCACCTGGGACTCCCCTGCCATCAGATGGCTAAGTTTCCACCTTTACTTTGGGAGTGTGGGGCACTTCCCCAGGGAAAGCCTCTCCCCGTAGAGGTCTGAACCACCCAGCATCACCACCCAAAAAGAGAGTGGTTGTGGTGATAGGAGCCACCTCCCCCTAGAAATTTCTCTTGTCACCCTGTTTCTGGTTGAATTACAGCCTAGTAGCTACCCTGGCTGGACTTCACATACGTGGTGCTCCCAAGTACTGAAATCTCATGTATGGAATATCCCATATCTTTGATTCAGGAAATTCTTTGGTTGCTCACTTTGTCACAAGGACTACAGAAAACTTTCTGTGACTACATAATCCCACCTAGGCATGCCAAAGTACCCTTATAAGTCAATGTCTTTACATCTGCCATTCAATCACCACAGAAATACTGAGGAAAGGAAACTGAACAATAATTGGGTGTCCACTATTTTCCAAGTGCTTTGTGTACCTTATTTAATTCAATTCTCATAATATCCCCATAAAGTATGTATTTTTATTCCTATTGTACTGATGCAGAGAATTTGGGTGCAAAGAGATTCAATTAACTTACTTAAGGTCACACAGCTGGTAAAAGGTGCAACTGCTCACAGGGAAAACAGGACATCTCATCAACGTCACAGAGGTATTATAATAAGAAGGTGCATTATATTATATGACATTACCTGGTACTAAAATATGAAATAGATGCTCATGTCTTCCTCCTCATCTCCTAACCCCTACTCAACATATAGGACTCTATTCGTTCCCTCATTCATTCATTCTTTCAATAAACTCATACTGAGTGCCTTCTCTGTGAGAGACTGTGCCAAACATCGAGGGCCTGCCATCCAAGGTAGATACAGAGATAACTCTCAGGTTACACAAAATACACTCAGTCCACTTGCAGTATGGCATCTTGATTAATATGAGCTTAACTCTAAATATTGACAGCATCATCCATCAGACCATTTTCCCACCCACAACTCCTGGTTACCCCAATGTGGGTGGCAAGCCTAGCTTTCTTTCCTTAGGCCTCAACAAGTTGCGGTTTCCCCTGGGGAGAAAGTGGATGTGTGTTTAGTAGGAGGATAAATGGTACCCAGTCAAGGTCTCACAGTCTTCCGTTCATTATGTCATATTGACATGGAAACTGTTTAATTTTAATTCATCTCTTGTGTGCAATAATCATGATCAGATGCAATCAAGCCAGATATTAGTTCAAATCAGGGTCTTGTTAACTTCCTAATTAGCTCACTGTAGTTGCTGTTCATATAAAAGGCAGACTCTAATGACAACCATTTAAACTTCACTTTGTCTTACTTTTAATTATTTGGATCTTTCTGTTTTTCACTCCATAGCTAACCCTAGCACAGTCACTGGACCAGAAGGCAGATTTTAGCTACTCAGGTTATGCTGCTGATGTCCTGCAACGGCAAGACACCCAACCCACCTCCAGCACCAGGCTGCATCCATGCTCCTTTCCTTCCCCACATTCTTACAAGGCAGCCCTCTGACCCAAAGCCACTCTGCCATAATCTCAGGCTCATACCAACCTCCCATTCATTTATTCATTCACTTAACAAGTCTTTATAGAGCATTCACTTGGTATCAGCTCTGTGTTAGGAGTTGTGAGCAGAAAGAGAACACATCCCTGTCCTTATGGAACTTACAGTATAGTTAGGGAGGCAGATAAGTCAACATGGGCTTGTCAGACCCTGGGACAGGAACTACACATAAAAAAATTAAAAGGCTGCTGGGCGCGGTGGCTCACACCTATAATCCTAGCATTCAGGGAGACCAAGGCGAGCAGATTGTTTGAGCTCAGAAGTTCTACACCAGCCTGAGCAAGAGTGAGACCCCATCTCTACTAAAAAAATAGAAAGAAATTAGCTGGACAACTAAAAAAAAATATATATATATATATATATATATAAACAAAAAATTAGCTGGGCATGGTGGCGCATGCCTGTAGTCCCAGCTACTCGGGAGGCTGAGGCAGTAGGATTGCTTGAGCCTAGGAGTTTGAGGTTTCTGTGAGCTAGGCTGATGCCACAGCACTCTAGCCTGGGCAATGGAGTGAGACTCTGTCTCAAAAAAAAATAAAAAAAAATTAAAAGGTGCTATAAGGGCTTATAGGAGGGGGGCTTACCCCAGTTTAGGGAGAGCAGAGTAGGCTTTCCTGAAGAAGTGACACTCTAATCCTATGCCTAAAAGATAGTTCAGGGTTAACCAGACAAAACAAGTGTGTTTGGGTTAGAGGGACCTGAGTGAAAACAAGGAATAGGGAGGATGTTCCAGGAAAAGCGAGGGGTGTATGCAAAAGCTTCAAAAGTGAAAGAGAAAGCTGTGTTCTCTAGATTAAAAAAAAAAACAAAACAAAACTATAAACTCAGTATTTTTAAGTAGAACATATAGCACAGGAGGAGAGTGGTCAAGATAACTTTAGAAGGCAAGGAGACTTATTCAGCTTTTCTTGCTCCATGTGAAAGAATTTGGGCTTAATTATGAGGCAGGATCCCACCATAGGGCATGCTGGAGTACCCGGCTTTTGGAAGCCTGGTTCATTGCCCTCTGTCCATATGTCCAAAGCCAATTCAGGCAGTGCAGATTATTTTTAAAGATCTCAATTGAGGTCTTTATCACTTCTCTATGGCAATATTATAACTGTTTTCCCTGCATCTGTCTTCTCAAAATTCCATCACATTGACCACACCACCCTCAAAGACCTGCACAGTCTGGTGGGACAGATTAGATGTGCATACCAGGTAATGCTTATGACCCTAGATACACATGAGGTCCAGCCTCAGGGTAATGCCATGATTAAAGAAACAGAGTAAAGCAGCTAAGATAAATTTCAAAATAAGTCAATAAGTTGACTTAAACAATAAAACTGAAGTTTCTTAAATGCTGAAAACAGGATCCAAAGACAAAGGATATAAAAAAATATTAAATCTTTCCTTATATTAATGTGCCACTGCTGATCTGGGACTTCTTTCTTTAAATGCTACCTGACACACCTCTCCCACCCCGATTTATAAAGTTCTCTTCCCTAGATCTAGCACTCCTGCCTCTTGCCCTCTTCACCCTTCCCTTTCCTCTGCCTCTAGCTCTGTCTCTGTTTGGATGCTTTGAGCTGTAATAGAAAATATGACAAAGTGGCTTAAACAATAAGGGTACTTATTATTTTTAACAGAAGTTGATAGGTTTCTATCAAAAAAATTTCACCGTCTTTGGTTCACAGACTATGTCTCCCATCCCCCTTGGAGTTAGATAGAATTGTCTGTAAATTTTAAGTTCTTTCCAATGGAACAGGAGTGGAAGTGATATGCCCCTTCCTGACCTAGCCCATGAAAACCTCCCGTGAACATTTTCCCATGCTCTTTCTCTTTCCGATGGTGTGATGCAAAGGAGAAGGCAGAGCTACATGTGGAAGAAGGCTGGGTTCCCGAATGACCATGTGGAAAACAACTATCCCTACTGACTTGAACATCTGTCTAGAACCATTACAAGAGCAAGAAAAAAAATTACTGTTAGCTACTGAATTTAGAAGGTCTAAAATTTTTTTTATAGAAACTTAGTGCACCCTAATACATTATTTCACTGTGCAAAAGAAAAACAATAAGTAGTACCAAGGCTGACTTAGCACCTCAATGATAGCATCAAGGAATCAGGCTCTTTCTACTTGCTCTGCTCTGTTCTCCTGAGTGCATTGACAAAATCTCCTACCGTGACTGCAAGATATCTGCAGGTGCAAGCATTACATCCTCACCCAAAGTGTACAAAAGGAAAATTGGAAGGAGATATATATATATGTACATCTTTTATATATATGTATATCTTTTATCAGAAAGCAAAATCTCTCTAGAACTGCTCAGCCGACTTCACTATATCCTCACTAGCCAGAAATGGGTCACATATTTCTTAGTCATTAACAAAGGAATTGAGAACACCATAACTAGGTAAAACTAACTCTGATTTATCTCCTGAGACTGGGGAGGGGCCCCTCTTAACTAAATTGCCTGAAATTGAATTCTGTTATCAAGGAAAAGAGGAACTGGTGTATAAGGAACCAAAAACATGGCCAAAACCCATTTCTTTCAAGTCTTCAAATTCTGTGTTATGAAAGCCCAATGAAATAGTCTATCAATGACGGGATCTTATTAGGAATTAGAAAATTCAGATAGGCAAAGTCTAAGTCTCTAGCAGAATGAGGTAAGGTCTGGGAATCCTAATAAGTTTATAATGTCTGCAGTGTTATTATATAAATTATAATGTAGGGCATACAATGCTGAATGGTATAGAGAGAAACCTGAATAAAGGACTACAGATTAGAGGCAGAAGAGAACCTACAATTGAAGAGATTGAAGAGGTCATTTGGAAAATTCACTAATACTGGTGGGAAATATGGCAATGAAATTCAAATGAAAGAAAGAACGTGATCACATGCACGGACGAGGAAATTCTGAGAAGACAGGAGAATAAAGAAGCAGAGAGCTCTAATTTTATGAGTACCAGGAAGGCTGGGAGACTGAGTACACAGATGGCCATAAGAAGGAGGTTTCTCAAATGCAATTATTTGTCCTGACACTTTAACCAACTGCTTTCCTTCATACATGCAAAGCTCTTCCTCCAGGGTGTGGTGAATCTGTGACACCTGATTTTTCCAAAATCCTATCATTGGCCACAACTCTTGGTACTTCACCAGACAGTCTTTGAAAACCCCAAACAAACACACTTCTCATTTCTCTCCCAGACTTAGGGAAGGATTTTTTATCTTCCCTTCCAAGCCAATTTCTACTACAATTCCTCCACCAAGAAAGCCTCCTGATCCCTCTCACTTTGATTCTATAACAAAAATAAGTCTGTCCATTGCTGACAGACTTACTTTGCATTGAGCCCCAACTCAGTGCCAGTATTGTACCAAGACCTCTAGCTGCATCATTTCATTTCATCTTCATCCCAATATTATGAGATATATACTAACATATCCATTTTACAGATAAGAACAGTTAGGCTCCAAAAAATTAAATAAGTGGCCCATAATTACAAAGTATGTAGTAGAACCAGGATTCAAAGCTAGATATACCTTACTCCAAAGTCATTTACCTTTCCATAGTTCCACGCTTTGTTAAAACAATATCAATTCTACATTTCATAGAAGAGATTTTTCTTTTTCTGTAATGTTACTGAAAATTTTCAATACAGTTGATATAATATCAGAAGTCCCAACAGGCAGTACAACATAGAAGGCATTTAAGGCAGAGATGAAATAAGGAAAAAGAAAAGAAAAAGGAGTTTGACAGCGTCTTAGGGATTATAAAGATACAAGGAACAGAAACCCATTTAAAGAAATTCATGAAAAATTAAATTTGTTATAAGACTCTGTGAGAATCTCATGGAATCCAATTGCAAAAAGTACAGCTGGGCTATCCTCAGGGAGTTAGTTACTCTTTCCATTTCTCTCTCCTTGATCCCTCATGGTCTCTAGCTCCAGGTTCGCTTTACCTGTGTGCTTCAGTCTTCTCTTCTCTTTGTGCAGAAAAATTTGTATGCTCACTCACGCACATCCCAAGATGGCAGGCTCACTCTGCTTTTGCTTCAATCTGACTTTCAAAATCAACTTCTTAGAAATAACTGTTTCTCATCCTTTTTCCAAAGTCCATGAAAAGAAAATATTAATGTCCCATCTCAGTTAAGTATTCTCCCCTAGTCTGTTTACTGTGGTCCCGTGAATCATAGGACTGTCCTGCTAGAACTTCAGGCAACATAGATTCTCTAAGAGGGAGGTATGGCCGCGGGTATGTTAGGGAAATAGAGACAAGTCATAGCTACAGAGGAAATTACTGTGATGCCTTGGACTCTCTGGGAGACTAAATACCACAACTACAGACAAGGGCAGAGGGCTCAGAAATAAGCAAACCATTCCAAGTTATAACTATACCAGGGTGGTGTATATTAATATTTCTTAGTCTTAACCACTACTTTTTAAATGCAAGAATACGTCTTATGATTTATGAAATATGTTCAGAGTGTGTTTTAAAAGATTGGGTAACATAAAGCAAGGATCAACTAACTAAGGCCCATGGCAGCCACTTGTTTTTATAAGTAAAGGTTTATTGGAACACAGCCACAGTGATTTAAGAATGGTCTGTGCTACTTTCACAATATAATAGCAAAGTTGAATAATAGCAATAGAGATTCTATGGCCCATAAAGCCTAAAATTTTTACAATCTTCCACTTTGAGAAAAAGTTTTCCAACATACTGTTCTGTATAAGTTCACTATTTTCAACAGCTAATTTAAGAAGTCATTTTTAGCTTTCTGAAATACCACATTAAAAAGCCTTGCTTTTTGGAACAATAAAAAGAGTCCGTTGGAGTTGCATAGGTCTTATACAGAAAACGGCCTTCTCAAGCTTAGCATTGGGGATATAAGATAGGTCCGGTCTCGGAAAAGATAGAATTCACCAGCATATGTCATACCTCTTCCATTCTTCATATTACCTGAAAAGATGTGTAACAAAAGTCCTAAATTAAAAACTAATATATTCGTGGGGGGTATGTGTGTGATTATTATAGCCATGTAAAGTGTCACTTAACAGATTATCATTTAACACTTTATATATCGATACCATGGACTTGAAACGAGAATATCTGATGTTGGAGCTCTGGCCACTTCTCTTACAACCATGGACATGTCAGAGTTTCTCATCTCTCATCTGTAAAATGCAGGACCTTTATTAAGATCAAGTGTGATGAATAATGCAAAAGAGTTTTTATAGGCAGCCAAGTGCAACACAAAATATAAGGAGTTATTAGAGATGGTTATTTAATATTCCAGCTGATATTTATTAAATTTAACTCCAAAACTTTAATAGGGCCCTAAACAATAGCAAAATCCATACATACCACACCATGTAGGGGCCAGGTTCTAAAAATGAGAAGAGAAAAAATATCTGTTGGACACTCCTTCTATGTTACTTCCTTTGAATAAATGAGCTCCTTAAATCCTCATAACCACCCTGTGATGTAGGTATCATTATCTGCATTTCACGGATGAAAAGACAAAATTTGAATATGTTTCTCTGGGTCAGCTAGGGTGACCAATCCATCCCAGTTTGTCTGGGATTCTCCTCGTTTTGTCACTGAAAGCCCTACATTATGACTTCTCAGTGCTGGAAAAACCAGAGAGCTGGTCACCCTAAGGGTGAATCGGAAACCCAGGCTTAAAATTCAGTGCTAAGTGTCTACACCTGTGATCTTAGCCCACCATCTCCACACTCGATTGTTCTCAATGAGTTCATCTTATTATGATGTCTATGTTGTATGTCTGTGAACAGTGACCAAGAACTTGTTCACTCACACAATGGATTTCTCAGCCTTTGCTCTGAAAAGCATTTTGCTCACAAGTGCTTAAAACACAACAGAGGAGGGGCCTAGCCCGACAATCCCCCCTGCACATTTGTGTTTTGTTATTATTAGTGTGATAACTATCAGATCAGCCCTCCTACTGCTTTCTGTTATCCCTCAAGCAATAGCCTAAGTGATGTTAAAAGGTAGCTGAAAACTGAATGGCTGTAAGGCAGAAGGCTGGAGAGCACGAAATCTTGAGATAAACTCAGTTTTTTCCAGTTATTTCCCTCCCACATCCAAATACTTCCTTACTTCCCAGCAACTAAGTAGTATCATACTTTTCACTTTAATGGAAACATGTTCCTGAGTAAAAAATTAAAACCAATCATGCTGAGGTAGAAAAAGATACCAAAATACTAAACATTACCTCTGGAAGGAACTTTGCCTGCTAGATGCTAGCTCAAACCTATGATATGAAAAAGCAAGAACACTGAGGACTTTAGAGAACAGATCTTGCACCATAACCATCTCTTGCACTTATATGTCCAGCTCAAATCATTTCCTTGAACTTGAAACTCATATCTCCAGCTACTTAGCAGACATCTCCATTTGAATGTCTAATATCTATCTTAAACTTAACATGTCCAAAATCAAATTTTCAGTGTGCTCTTGCACATTGTGTGTTGTGGGTCCCCAAGACCACCCTCTGGCTTGGTGACTTGCTAGACGTACTCACAGGATTCAGAAGAGCTGTTATATTCAAGCTATGCTTTATTACATTGAAAGGATACAGATTAAAATCAGCAAAGGGAAAAGGTGCATGGAGCTCAGTTCAAGAGAAAGCAGATGCAAGCTTCCAGGAGTCCCTCCCAGTGGCATCCTATGGAGACACGTTTAACTTACCCAGCAATGATATATGATAAGACATGCAGGGAAGCAGAGAAGCTCACTCAAGCTTCCGACCAAGGAAGCTCAAGTAAGCCTTGGCATCCAGGGATTTTCTTAAGTGTCATTCACATAGATATGCAGCATACACGTGAGTGGCCTCAGTTACTCGGACTCCATCCCCCCAGAGCAAAAAGAGGCATTCACCACAAACCACATTATTTCAATAAACGTATCTGTTCACACAGGTACAGCATGGTCCAAGTCCTCAGACATACAATAGCACTCTTATCAGACAGACTATTCCAAAGGCTCAGAGGTTGTCTCCCAGGATGCTAGTCCTGAAGACAGGCCTCTCTTTAGAGCGTTCAGGGTTTGAGCACCTCAGGCCAGCTGCATTCACCCTTTCCTGCACAACTTGCTTCTCCCTGTCTTCCTTGTGCATGCCAATTACAATCTCATCTTTCCAGATAACCAAATCGACCTTGTAGTGATTCTTGACTCCTCTTTTTTTCTTCCTTATCCCACATCAAATCTCTATCAGTAAATCCTATTAGCTCTACCTTCATAATCTATTTTAATTTCCAACCAATTCTCCCAACCTTGGTCCAGGTTACCATTATATTGATATATCACCTTGGTTATTGCCGTGGCCTCTGACCTAATCTCCACACTCCCATCCTTGCTTTGCAATAGTACAGTCTGAACACAGCAGTCAAAGTAAATCTTTTACACCGGTTCCCTCTCTAATTAAGCTTTCTACTGGCTTCCTATTTCACCAGCCCATGCTCATGTTCTGAAGGCATTACCTCCCGCCACCTCCCCTTCTGACCTCATCTCTTCCCACACTCTACATGATCACTGCTCATCAGGCTGTAGTGGCCACTTCACAATGCTTCAAACACAGCACATGTCTGCCCCTGGGCCTTTAGACTTGCTGTTTTGCTTGCCTAAAATGCTCTTCCCTAGATACCTGCAATGCCAATTCACTCATCTCTTCAGGTTTGTGCTCAAATGTCAACATACTGGTGAATTCTCCCCTGATGATTGTATGTAGAATAATATTCCTAATATTCCTACTGTAACTCGACACAGCCCTTATCCTGTTTATTTTATGCTATATACTTATTTTACTAAATGCTTGCTTTTTTATTTATTTATTGCTGTCTCTTACAACTAGATATAAACTTCACACGGACAAGAATGTTGCTCTGTTTACTATTGTGACCCCAATCTCCAGATCTGGGGTGGAGAACCTGTAGCCTTAAGGCCACATGTGGCCTTCTAGGTCCTTAAGTGTAGCCTTTTGATTAAATCCAAATTTAACAGAACAAATCCTTTTATTTTTATTAATACATTTTTGTTTGTCTTTTATATTTATATTTTACTTTAAAAATAAACGTATTTAAAATATCAAAGTGAGTAAGCTTCAATGAAATAATCCTCCCAGATTCGCCACACAATTAGAACATTAGTAAGCTGTAAGGGTTAAATTGACAGCTGCTAACTCATGATTTAGTTTTAACTTCCCCCACCTGACTGGTAGAACTAAACCACTACCATATGAGGCTGGTAGGCAAGAGTTCGTGGGAGTCAAGTAAACCAGTCTGTTAACAGCTTTTGATAAAGGTGCACTGTATCTCTGTTTGAAGTGGAATTTATGAATAGTTGCACAGCTCAACATTATTTTTTAATTCTGTCTGCTTAACAGCCCATCATGTCAAAGAAGACCAAGAGAACGCTGAAGGAAGAAAACAGATTTTTTAATGAGGACTGGGAATTGCAATCTTATCTTGTTTCTGCTAAAGATAAGATGATTTGCTTGCTTTGTGATACTGCAATATCAACATTAAAAGAAATTCAATGCTTATCAGCATTATAACACTCCTGAGGACCGCAAATATTTTAAAGTGGAGAGGCACAAAAGGTTGTATTGCATAAATTAAAAGATGAAAAGCAAAAACAAAGATGATTGTTTCAAGCAGCAATAAGGCCTGAAAATAATGTCGCTGAAGCAACTTATAAAATAGCATATATACTCAGGGG
>RJWJ010038489.1:0-14958 GCA_004363605.1 Indri indri
CGTAACCTTTGCTGTCTGGGCGTATCGGCTTCCTCCTGAGCAGCTGGCAACAAACTTGGCTGGACGGTAACTTTGGGGCTCAGAATACAGTACTTTGAAATGAAGCCCTCAGAAGCAGCCTCCAAAGCAAAAGTTTTTCTCTGACCTTTTCCTGTCCTTCTATCTCTTAGTCCCATTCTCCCCCAAGGCTACCCATAGAAAATAGAATGCCTCTTCCCTGACGCAGGTCAAAGAAACCAGAACTCCTTTTCCCAAAGCCAAGCCATAAAACCTAAAAATATTCACTGTAAAAATTAGCCACAGGCCAGGTGCAGTGGCTTGCACCTGTAATCCTAGCACTTTGGTAGGCTGAGGTGGGAGGATCATTTGAGCCTAGGAGTTCAAGACCAGCCTGGGCAATAGCAAAACCCTGTCTCTACCAAAAAAAAAAAAAAAAAAAAAAAAGTGTCTAAGTTTAAGAACACTTGAGAGTATGTCAATATAAAAATAGCCCTGACTTAAGTATTATATAAGATACTTATATAACAAAAAACTTGTATCCCTTTACTTAATATTTTGAAATAAAAACAAAAAAAATTTTAAAAACTGGCCGTAAAGAAATTATCTTACCTACCATGTTTGACTGTAGGTCATAAGACCCCCATTCAGAGAGGGCCCTGCCCCCAGCCAGAAGAAAGGAATTTTCTTCTCAGAAAAGCCAAGAAGAATCTAGACAGACAGGCCTTGCTGGGTTTCCCCGCTCAGTCTATTAGCGTTAGAGCATACCCTTTTTGTCCAATTATATTTCTACACATACTTCTACTTTATTGAACCTAACCATAAAAATGGACAATGTCTCCTGTGTCTTTGGGTCTTCATTCTGAAGGCTTCTGTGTATACACATTGAATAACTATTTTGCCTTTTCTCCAGTTAGTCTACAACTCATCAGTGATTTTTCTATGAACCTTCAGAGGGCCACCTAATAGATAAGCAATAACTGATAACTGTCTTATTTTCACTAGAATTACCTGATCTTTGCTATACTTTTTTTTGAAGTTTTTCATGAGCAATGTTATCCAAGATGTTTTTGCTGCTTATAATTTTCAGACCTTCAAATCACCTGTCAAAGACCTATGGTAGTTATCAGTACATCATTTACTTATATAAAAGGAAAGATAATAATAGATTGAGTTGATCTATCTAGCCAAGGCAAAAACAGATGTGTATAAGACAAGGAAAAGAGAGGGGAGAATGAAAGAAATTAAGACACATTTGTTATCATGATTTGTTTTTACTTTCCCTGGGTAAGCTTTGGCCTTGCTGACAATTAGCAAAAAGACCAAAGTATTGTGGCATTCAGCAGCCCAATGGGTCAGTTGTTCTCATACTATTTGAAAGCTTCCAAGAATATAGCTGTGGAATATGTGCCAGGATGTCTTTGTCTTACATCTTTCAGTGTCTTTAGTACCTCCAGCTTAGTTATGCCAAGTTTGCCCCATTTTCCTTATCAGAATTTCTCACATTGTAATTGGCTCCATGAATAAACACAATATCACACCCCTGCCCCCATATATGCTTTCCCTGTAGGTTTCTTATGCTTTGGATCCCCAGGCCTGTAGTACCCAACGATCAGAACTTTATAATCTTTCTGTTTAACCCTTTTACATTTCGAGTTGTCTGCCAGAAACAGTAGACTCTTTGCAGGATATTAATGCCAAGAATCACCATGTGACTTCTGAGTAAGCCCCTCGCATGTGTTAACAGCCCAGCTGGGTCCCTTGCCCACCACTCATTAAAGGCCAATAGATTGAGACAGAAGGTGTTGCAGCAGAGAAAGAGTTTTATTTCACAAGGCACCAGGCAAGGAGATGGGAGTCATTTCTCAAATCCATCTCCCTGAGAATTTTGGGACTAACGTTTGTAAAGGTGGTTTGGCTAACAAAGGGCTAGGGAGTTGGTCTGCTGATTGATTGGGGATGAACTCATAGGGTTGGGAAACAGAAATCATCTTCTCAGTTGGGAGATTTCCTGGGTAGGGGGTCTCACAGCTTATTGGATCCATTCTTATGCCTGTCCACAGGTCTAGTTGATGTCCCCCTGAATGCAGAGTCCGAAAAATATCTCGCAGACCAGTCTTAGACTTTACAATAGCAATGCTTTCTGTAGAAGCAGTTGGGGAAGTCACAAATTTTGCACCTGTCAGGGAGGGTACCATTAAGCAGTAACCAGTTGCAGCAGTAAGGAAATTAGGGAAAAATGTCTGGTTAACTTCTGGCTATATCTATACTTTTATAAAAATCAGCCTTTATTACTATTTTTATCTTATGGTTTTACATTATTTTAATATAGGTGATTTCACATGCCAAGACTCGCCATCCATCACTAACCTGTGACTTCTTAATTAAACCTCCTGCACACATTGTATTTGATACAATCTGCCCCAAAGTATGCAGCCACCTTCCTGAATGTCTTCTAAAAACCCTTACCCTCGGTTAATCAGGGAGATGGATTTGAGGCATTTCTTCTCTCTCCCAGGTGAAGTCATCTGCAACATATCACCTTTCTTCCTTGGCAATCGTTGCTGTCTCAGTAATTGACTTTCTGTGTGATGAGCAATCAGACCTAGGACAGACCCCCACTGTGAATTCAGTAACAACATTATTCCTGCACTCAGCTAAACTACTCCTGTATCTATCCATGAACTATCCTGTATTGTTATGTACGTGATATCACTGAACTAGCTCGCTAATGCAGGAAAAGAAGGAATTTACCAAGTGGTGCTCTTTAATTTTTTTTTTTTTCTGAAAGGAAGAGCCTTAGGCAAAATTTAAAAACAGGAAAATTTTTCTCCATTGTTTTTCAACTTTCTAGCAACCTTTCTTCCCCAGCTCACGTCACTCTACCCTAAAGAACACGTTTCCGTGTTTTTAGAAGCCCTAGTATTGTCTTAAACCTCAAAATTATCCCATTACTTTCCCCCTCTTTTGCTTTGAAGGAGCACAGGGAATTTCACCCCAAAATATGGCTCCCTAGTATAATGAGTATTTTGAATTAAAGACCTTTAGAGATCAACGGGACTTGGAAGAGACTTTTTCTCTGTCCACAAAGGAGAACAGCTGTTCTTTTTCCCCTCCCTGTTATCCCATTATCTATTGCAGAAAAGAAGACCAAGAATGTGACCACACCTGAATAGAGCCTTGCACAAGATATTGTCTATATCCAAGGATCATTCAAATTCTAGAGAACTATTTACAAGTTAATCTTTATTCACAGATCCATTCATTCACCCCAGTAATCATTTATTGCCATTCAACAGAAGTCCTCTTCTCCCCCTCCCATAACCTGTTTTGCCAGGATCCATGTCCCCATTCTTTCTGTAACCTAAAGATAGTATATAAGCTTCTGAACCCCATTAGGATAGTGGGCAATTACTCTGTACTTCTCCCTGTTCACACTGTAGTAATAAATTTGTAAAGGCTTTTTGCTTGTTAATCTGCCTTATTGTTATTTGATATTTCAGTGAATCTTCCAGGGCAAGGGAGAATTTTCCCTATTCCCCTACAACTTTCAAAGCTAAAGTTTTATTCTCTCAGAGTAAAGTTAGAAAAAAAAAATTATGATTAAATCACACAACAGTATGTAATTCCTGCTTCCCCCATCATCTTAAATGTGTTTCTTAGTTTTATATTAAGCAGTTTCCAACCCTGATTTTGTTACCAAAAGTTCAGCACTTGTCCCTGAGGCTGCATCAGAGGAACAAGGACAAGTGGTTTGAGGAGAAGGAAAGGGGAGTTCATTAATTTGCTGGCAAATGAGGAGATTGGAAGACTCCTGTCTGAAAGTACCAATGTCCTGCCTCTGCCCAGAAGTACAAAGCTTTTAAAGGTTCTGATTAATCCCATAATCCCATCTTCAACTAAGACAATCTCAAGATCTGCACTCTATTCATCCCATCTTTGGCTAGGACAATCTCATGACCTCTACCTGGACAATTCCCTTGAGCCATCTCCTGTGGCACAAAGAACAAAGACACTCTCCTGCCCCTCCCAACCATGGGCCTTAGGCAGGCATATAGGTTTTAGCTCTCAAAAAGGGTGAGGGGGGGTTTGAAGAGACAGAAAACATTTTTAAACTTTTTTAGGCCTTTCTCTCACAACTTCACTTTAGAATCACCTGGGAAATTTTTAAGAAATAAACTTAATTTGTCCTGGATGGGGTTTAAACATTGTTAGTTTTAGACATTCCACAGGTGACTTTAATTACAGTCATTGTTGCCAACCTCTCAACCCAAACTCTACTTAATGAATTTCAAGAGATAAGGAATAGATTTTTGCATAGGTTTGAGAGAGAAAATTGTACTAAAATCATAATGTTTATTTCTTCTGAATAAGTAAAATGTGGCTACAAGGACAGTAAAGTAACTGGAAAAAATGGAGCTCAAAGGACAAATCTGTAAAGGAAATACTAGCCTCCTTTCTTACAAACATCTTCATCACTAGTATGAGTCTCCTAGGGAATTATTTAACTTGGGGGAACCCATCAATAGTTGATTTTTTAACATTGTTTCCAGTATTATTCTTTTCTTTTCAAGCTGATTTTAATAGGGCAAAATTTGCATATAGTAAATCATACCATTTTTAAATGTGCAGTTCAATGATTTTTTAAAAAAGACACTAATATTGCCATCACTGCAGTGCCTTTTTGCAGATGCAATAATAGCTATTTCTTCAATATAGCATTAGCCATTTCTCCAGTGAGCTCTTTTTCATAATGAGTGGTTTTTAAAAAGCAAGATTCATTTGCTTATGTGTGCTCACTCCTACAGGACTGTCATTACTTCTAGCCCTTTCAACAAACAGAATCTATACCATGTCTTTATGTGCTTATTTGACATATTCTTTCTTCTCTAGAGAAACATCTATTCAGACCCTTTGTCCACTTTTTCAGTGGGCATTTATCTTTTTATTACTGAGTTCTAAGAGTTCTTTACATACTTTATATATTCTTGATACAAGTACTTTATCAGATAAGTGATTTGAAAATATTTTCTCCTATTCTTTGGGTTATCTTTTTACTTCCTTGATAGTACCTTTTACAGCATAAAAGTGTTTAATGCTGATAAAGTCAAATTTACCTTCTTTTTTTTTAAATGTTGTCACTTTGCTTTTGGTGTCATATCTAAGAAACAGTTGTCTAACCCAAGGTCACAAAGATTTACTTCTTCTCTTCCTTCTAAATGTTTTAGAAGTAACACTTACATGTTTTAGCTCTTACGTGTAGACTTATCACCCATTTTGAATTAAGTTTTATATATGGTGTGAGGTAGGGGTCCATATTCTTTTGCATATGGATAAATTATCATCTATAGCAGTAAAGACAAATACAAGAAAATATATATTTATACAGCAAATATATATTTATACTTATCTATGTAATTATCTTTTCTAATATTCATTATTTGTTTATGTGAATTAGTTTTGACTTAGTGTCATTTCCTCTCAACCTGAAGAATTTACCTGAGTGTTTCTTGTAAGGCAAGTCTGAGAGGAGCAAATTCTTTCAGTCATTGTGAATATGGGAATGTCTTTATTTTGCCATCACTTTTGGAGCATATATTTTCTGCATATATAATTTGTGCTCAATTTTTTTTCTTTTGGTATTTTGATTATGTCATCCCCCCTAACTTCTGGCCTCAATTGTTTCCGATGAGAAGTCAGCTATTAGTTGTATTGTTTTCCTCTTATGCATAAGTGGGTTTCTATTTGTTGCTTTCAGTATTTTCCCCTTGTCTTTCAATTGTTTGAATATGATGTGTCTAGCTGTGAATCTCTTTGTGTTCTTCTTACTTGGGGTTTGGTGACCTTCTTCGCTATAGTTAAGCCAATATTTCTTCAAATATTTTCCTTCCCCTTTCTCTCCTTCTGTGATTCCAATTATCCTTTGTATTGGTATGTTTGATGGTTTCCCATGGTCTCTGAGGCTCTTATTTTAACTTATTCTTTTTATTTCCTAATCCTCAGATAGAATAATTTCCACTGGAAGATCTTCAAGGTTGCCGATTATTTTATCTGCCACATTTAATGTGATGTTAAGTCTCCCTAGTGAATTTCTCATTTCAGTTATTATACTTTCCAGTTTCAAATTTTCCTTGTGTTCTTTTCTATAATTCTTTATTAATATTTCCTCTTTAGTGAGTTATTTTGATCATACTTTAATGAAATTCTTTAAACATGGTTTTCTTCAGTTATTTGAACATATTGTAATAGTGTTGAAGTTTTTGCATGCTAAGGCTAATATCTGCCTCTTCTGATGGGTTTCATTGATCATTTTCCTTGAATACGGTAATGATTTCCTGTTTATTTACATATTTCATAATTTTCTATTGAAATGTAGACATTGAAGAAAATATACTGTGGCAAATTTTGAATTTTTATGCCTCATGGGTGAGTCCAGGAATCTCTGTTAAATTTGTTGTTAGTCTGCTGCTGTTGCATGTTTCAACCAGCATTTCAACCTTAGGCTGGCTGCAACATTGATCACTGAAATTTCCAGTGACTGGAAAAATGCCCAGGGGCTTTGAGTTTTACTGTATTCTACTCCAAATCAAGCAGCCTCCTCCACCAGCAAAACTGCTGGTTTTCACAGTCTTCCCTACCCTTATAGTACTACTATGATGATGGAGCTGATAAAGGAAAGGGAGCATTAAATTAAATGCTCAGAGGCACCCACTTTTCTTACCCAAGATTTAGTAATTTATTTATTTATTTATTTTGGTAAATAAATATTTCCACTGGGAAATATTGTTACATGTCTTTATTTGATTTTCAGAGTCCTAAAGTGGTTGTTTATGGCAATTTTGTCTAGTTTCGTTGCATTGTTGTACTTCAGGAGAGGATTTGATCAACTCCTTATTCTACTACTCCAAATGTAAATCGGGTAAATCGGGTTTTTACAGTGTATGTGGCAGTAATACTGAGAATAATTTATGTGTATATCAGCGTGGTAGATAGAATTCTGAAGATGCTTCCTCAAGATTCCCATCCCCTGGCCTATTTAATGAAACACTTATCTAGATGCTGTGGTAAAGGGACTTTGTAGATGTAATTAAGAGTATAGACCTTAAAATAGGGAGTTTATCTTGGATTGTCTAGGTTGGCCCAATCTAATTATATAAGCCCTTAAAAGCAGAGAATTTAATGTAGGTAGGGCCATAGAGATGCAGCAAAAAAAAGGGGGGGGGGAATAGGAATGGCAAGGCAAAGGGGAAGTCAGAGAGATTCAAATCTTGAGAAGGAGTTGACTTGTTATTGCTGGCTTTGAAGATGGAAAAATTATGGGGAAGTGCATGAGCCAGAACATGTGGGTGGTCTCTAAGACACCCATACATTATCCAGCAAAGAAACAGGGACCTTAATCCTACAGCACCATGGAGCGAAATTTTCCCAACAACCTGAATGAGCTTGGAAGTGAATTCATCCCCAGAGCCTCCAAAAATAAATGCAGAGACAACAGTTTGATTTCAACTTGTGAAACCTGGAAGGGAACCAGGGAACCAGGTGAATCACACTCTACCTGGACTTCTGACCTACACAACTATGAGATGTAAATGAGTATTTCTTCATGACACTAAATTTGTAGTAATCTGTCATGTCAGCAGTAGAAAACTAATAATCTAGTATTGGACAAATAGTATGCTGTGGATAATGAGAGCCAGTTTTCTCCCTCTTAGAGAAAGGATTTACAAATAAGAGAAAGGAAGATTAACATCAACTCTGGATAACTATAGAAATAGATGTGCTGATATGCAAATCTTGGTTTTTAAATGCCATTCTTTGATAAAAGGAACCAGAGCTCCTTGCAGAAGGGAAAGTATTACACGTGAGGAACATGGAGTATTCTATGGTGCTGAATGGTAAGGATGTGCTCAAATTATGATGTGGATATGTAAAATAAATAAATAAATAAATACCAACCTGATGGTGCTCCCGATATCCAAGTAGAAAACAATTTGACAAAAAAATTAATGGAAAATAATCCATAGAATAAACTAATTACCAATGAGTTCATACTTATACAAATAATTGAACAACTTTAAATAACAGTAGGGATGGAACAGTTCTTTCTTAGAATAGAATCCAAATTAATACCCATTAAAATGTGATGGAAATAGAAAATCACTACTTACAAAAACCATAGAATCATCAATGGATGGTGCTAAAATTGATGGATGAAAATTTGCTGAGAAACAGGATATTTGCATGGTCTCAAAGAATCTCTCCAAGAGATAGTTCAAAATAACAGGGGAAAATGAGGTTAGAGTGGTCAGTGCTGGCAGATACATACCTTAACCAACTGATCAAAGTTCTGTCATATATACACATCACGTATTCATGGATATGATGCACTGAGAAGAGCATGACATTCTCTTTTTTTGCAAAAACATATAACATCAATATAAGAAAACATCAGACAAAACAAAATTGATGGATATTCTGCAAAATAATTGGCCAATCCTTTAAAAACCATCAAGGTCATAGGTGGTAGTCAGCCTCCAAGATCATCCCAATGGTGATCTCGTTATTCACATCTCCTGGTATTCACACCTTTTTGAGGTTTCCTTCCACACTGTACCAGGGGAGGTAGGCAGAATTCTAAAGATGTCTTCCTATTCCTGGTTTATTCAACCAAATAAGAATATAGGTGTTGTGGTGAAGGGACTTTGCAGATGTAATTAAGACCACTAGAGTTGTCTATACAACCAGTAGAATGTGATAGAAGAAATGATATGTCATTTCTAAATTAAGTCATGCAAGACACTGTGGTTTCAGTTCTGGCTGCTCTCTCACTTTCCTTTGTAATATTCACTCTGAGCACAGTCAGCTCCTTGTACTGAGGCCCTAAGAAGAGGCTCATGTGTTTAGCCACCTTCTAACTGCCATGTGAGCACACTTTCTTATAAGCAGATTATCCAATCCCAGGCAAGCCATCAGATGATTGCAGCCTTCATAATCAACATCTTTATTGCAACCTCTTGAGGGACCTCAAACTAGCACCACCCAGCACAGCTACACCGGAATTCCTGACCCACAGCAACTCTGAGATAATAAATATTTGTTGTTTTAAGCCACTGAAATTTGGAGTTATTAGATACATAGCAATAGAGAAGAAATACATCATGAAAGAAAAAGACTGAACAACTTTCCAGATTGGAAAAGATTAAGGATCCATAATAAATAAATTTAATGTAGGATCCTAGACTGGACTTGGACCAGATAGTGTTAAGACAGGCAAAATTATAATAAAGTCTCTAGATGAGTTAATAGTATTGTGCCAATGCTAATTTCTTGGTTTAGATAATTGTTCTATGGATATGTAAAATATTAACACCAGGGGAACCTGGGTAAAGCTTATAGGGAAATTGCTTGTACTATTTTTGCAACTTTTTACAATTCTAAAATCACTACAAAATAAACTTTAAAAAAAGAAAGTCAGACACTAAATTTAAAAGAAAAAAAATAGATTATCAATTCCTGAGGATAATTTTTGTGAGCTAAATCAATTTTAGCTAAAACACTAAAATGTTTTAATCCAATTTACCCATTCAGTTTTTCAGAGTGGATTGTGTCTTTTATTTATTTTTGATTACTCTTATGTAATATATAGGAGTTAATGTTTATTGTACTTTGGTGCAAAAAAAGACTAAAGGAACCTAAATGTGTTGTGGTGAGGGTAAAAGAGCATTATATCTCAAATTAATGTCCAATCTGATTTCTCTAAAAGTATCGTACTGAGTATTTTGATAAACCAAGATGAATTACATACAATCCTTCCAAAACAAATTATTTTTGTAAGCATCAGATATTTTACAATAAACTGTCTATAAAATGTATCCTACTCATATAAATCATGTATCAATCTGTCATATATGGAAACTATTATGTGAAAGAATTTTCCTAGTATATATTTCATAACAAATATGGTTTATATTGAATTAAATACATCTTTTAAGATATCAGAAATCACTGGATTAAATTACATTCGTCTAATTCAAAAGTACACTGATTTCCCTTTCCCATCCATAAAATGTGCTTATATTCATAAAAAGAGATAAGCCAAATTTCAAATCCATGTCATATTAATAAGGTCAAATCTTAAAACAATCTAGTATAAATTTTCTGATTTAATAAAAGGTATGCATATGTATTCTGTATAATTGTTACAATATAGGAAATCTTTAAAGAAAATAAGTCTAAAATTTTATTTATATTTCCATCCAACTTACATAGTAAAGTCAATTACATACAGTTCTTTCCTTATATAAGAGTTTACATTTGTATTTTCTACAATTGAGGAAATCCAAATGTTAAAAAGGTTTAAGACATATATCCAGTTATGTACAAAATCACAATAGGTCAACTTATAAGTTAAAGCTTACTTAAAAAATCTTTATAAATTGTGGAAAATACATTTCATGAACAATTTTGTTCTAGAAGTACCATATCAACTCATATGATCTAAGTGAATTACGAAGTAAAAACGATTATAAATTACAGTAGTGTTTGTATTGCCCTTTCATAAAAGGAGATATTCTTTCTAAATATGTATATATAAATAGAAGAATCTAATTCTCTTTAAGTGTCAACATTATTTTCACTTTAACAATTTTCATTAAAAAGTTTATGTATCACCTTATAAAACTAAGTATACTGAATACAATGAAGGCCTTGATAATTAAGAATCTTTATGAACGCCAATTATTTAGTGGCCTGTTTACCAAACTATTTCTATGTATGGAGTAATTTTTTCTTCTCTCTAAATTAAGTGGCCTCATACTCCAGTTTCTCTTCAAATCATATAGATCTTTCACCTTTTAAATTAAGTGGCCCTAGATTAGTATGTTTGTATGATTATTCTGTTTCCTTTCTTACTGTCATTTCACATCTCAGTCAGTGAGTTCCTCAGAATTCGCCATTACTTTACAGCTATGAAATTCTTCCGTTCTATTCCCTGCTTCCACATGCGGGACACAGAAGCCCTCAATGTTCCTTTGGCCTTGGCCCCAACAGGAAGCACCATTTAAAATGCGTCTGGCCGGGTGGGAGAGAGATTATCAATTCAGGTGTCATTTATTTGTTCCCCTGCCTATCTTTTCCTGTCCTGCTGGTTGCTATGAATTTCCTGCTTCCTAAATACCTGGATTTTTGGTTACCAATTTGGCTTCGGTCTTCGGTGTTTATACGTTTCTGCTTTAAGCAGGTCTGTCTCTGAGATTCCTGACCCACAGCTCCTTTCCTCTAATACTCAGTGTGCTTCCTTGTCTAACTCCGAACTCATTCCTTTTCCTCGAATTTCACTTTATAAATGATACTAGATTCTTGAATCATCATTGGCCATAGATTACCACAAAACACAATCTCTTAAATTCTGCAAATGTTTAGTGCTTCTGATCCTGGTTTCCTACCAGGTCTTTACTCACAGTTTGTGTTATCCTGATCACAGTGTATATAAAACACGGCTTGTAAAAAACTAACCTAGGGGAAAGCTGATAGAGGAAACCTTATAATGAATCTTGTTAAATTAGTAACCTTTATTTAACAAAAATTTCAAATGGAATCATCTCTAGGTTTGACCTTCAACACCTTTCTTAAATCAGTAAAATGTAAGTTATTTTTGTTGATGTCCATTAATCTATTAATATATCCTCCACATTCTGAGCAAAGTTGGTGTTAAGTCGGACCTCAGAAAAAAGAGTGAAGTTATGATGTTATCAGGCTTGTGAAATACTTTATCAAATAAACCCATCAGGTAAAGAGTGGGATTTAACATTTTAATCAAACTACAATAGTAGGTATCTACCACATGCAAAGCACTATTTTAGATGCCATAAGTAATGTGCGAGGTAATTGGCTTTTAAAATAAGAAAAATTAAAGTATTGAGTATGTAAGTATTGGTCAATAGTTCATTAAGAAATCTTTTTCTGTCTAGTTGGCACTTTACTGAAGCTGGAAATATTGAATAATACTGAAATATTTTCCTCTGAAATACATATAATTGAATAATACTATCACAGAACCATAAAAGTTAAGTGTTAAAAATCAGCAATATTAATAAATTACCTTCTGGAACTCTTGAGTTAAAGTGAAAATATCTGTATACAATGTTGATATTTCTTTCTTTTTACATATCTATATTACTTTTATGTATAAATACTCTAAATAAATATAATCGTACTGAATTGCACCAAACATAAAATAAAATAATAAAAGAGTTAACTCAAAAAAATCAAAATCAAAG
Source organism: Indri indri (assembly GCA_004363605.1). Classification (NCBI taxonomy): domain Eukaryota; kingdom Metazoa; phylum Chordata; class Mammalia; order Primates; family Indriidae; genus Indri; species Indri indri. The sequence continues at coordinate 12,276 of RJWJ010038489.1, forward strand.
ATCATCTAACACAAGAAAAGTAGTTAAAGTATTATATCCTTTCAGTAGGCCCAATAAAATATATGTAGTCATTTAAATATTTTATTTTATTTTTATTTTAATAGATTTAGGGGGTATAAGTTGAATTCCATTACAAGGATATATTGTATGGGGGTGAAGTCTGGGCTTTTAGTGTACCCATCATCCCAACAGTGTACACTGTACATAAGTAATTTTTCATCTCTCACCCCGCCCACACTCCTTCCTTTTGAGTCTCTAATATCCACAATGCTGATATTTCTGTATTCATTACATACTAGGACACAAAGAAGATGAGTAACCTATATTCTAATAGTTCGATAACTTGTTTCAATAAAGAAAGGCCAGGCTACATTTAATTAAACATGTAAATTTAAAAACAAATTACATGATAAAGATGGCTTTAAATTCATGGGCTTTCAATAATAATCCCAAGAAATCATCGCATAAATTTGATTAGTTTAAATTTTTAACCCATGAATTTTCTAAATAAACTCAAACTACTGGCATGAACATTAAAATGAAACAAGTTATAAAAGGGATAGAAACATCACTGTTTTTAAAATGTAAACTCTTAACCAATTGTTGGCTTTTTTCTTATTACTAGTTGAGGATTTCATACCTAGACAATGGGAAATAAGTGTGTGTGTGTGTGTGTGTGTGTGTGTGTGTGTGTGTGTGTGTATGTGTGTTTGAGGCTTTTAGTGGTCTTTGAAGGCACAGGTCTATTTCTTGCATTAAAAAAACAGATGAGTCCACACATATAAAAATACATTTGACTATAAAACATAAATTTTTGAAATATAATTGTCCATATTTGGTAAATAATGCTGCCATGGCAAAGTGTGTTGTTAGAAATGGAGGTGAATTTTCCAGGCATAAAATAGTCTCTTCATTTCACCCTTCTTTTCCTACTTTGTTGAAATCCTCTTGTACTGAAACAGTAGTCACAACTGCATTCTGATTTTGAAATGACACATCTGTGCCAGATGATGGTGGTTTATACAGAAAGATTGCAAACCCGTTGAAGAAAATGGCGATAATTTTACAAGTAACACCTAAATATAAAAAAAATAATAATAATCATGCATCTGGGTCTTTAAATATTAGAAAAATTAATTCTCATTGAGAAATTCTTCATGAACACAAACTCACTACTTTAAAGAGAATAATTACATGGGCATTATAGTTCTTGTTTTAAATTTTTTAAATGTTAGGGAGAAAGAAATAAAACATTTTGATATGATTCAATGAACTAGTATTTATTTTCTTTCAAAACAATAATAATGTATAATAAAAATTATCCTACTGTTATAATTATACATTCTTATAAAATAAGTATTGTATAGGATTAAATAAATCCATGTTCTATTTCTAAATTTGTTAACACAATACCATATCTATAAAAAATTACAAGCAACCAAAAGTCAATGATAAAGGAAACTTACACCATCCTTGAACATGAATAATAAGTTGCAGAATTTTCGTGTCCAGGATGGAAAATAATTATAAAAATAAAAAAGACTTTGGAATTCTTAGGAGAAAGCACATTCAATGATTAACCAAATCTACTCTTCATTCTTGGCTAAAAACATGAAACATTAAGATTTACTTCACAAGCTTTGATTTATTACAGTATAAGCATTTAGTGTTAGCTGACTAAATTAAATGTGTTCTTACAGTGTAGCTTTTGCAGTAACTGGTTTTTTTTTGTTAATCATTAGTATTTTATTTAAAAATTTGCATTTGAGAAACAGGAATGCTCGTTGATCTAAGCAATATCAGATTCACGGGGAGATCAGTTATATAGATACAACTGCTACATTTTTCGTTTGTTTGTTTTTGAAAAATTAAAGGTATGTATGTTTTTGGGGAAAAAAATTCACATTCATCATTGAGTAGGATAAGGAGTGATTCCTTATACACGTATTTTGGCCAAAAAGTACAAACAAAAGCGATTAAATAAATTTTAAACATAAACACATTGAGTAAACAATGGTTTTTAACAAAAGGTAAAGTGATGGGATGATTAATTTTGTCTATTCTAGCCAATATTTACTCTCCCATTGTTTTTGAATTTATATATTTATATCTTCAGTGGATATTCTATTACTTTGTCATTGTAAATTCAGACAGTATACTCTGGGTTTAAACGCACGTAAGAATAATAAGCCTATCTTGACACATGTGTTAAAACAATAGCAGTGAAAAATCCCATGTTTATATATATATAATATACACACATAAAAATATACATATGTTCAGGATTACTCTATTTTTAACTATTTTAATTTCTTAGGTTATTTTTGAAATTTTTAATTTCAAATTTTATCTTACTAGCACAAACTAAATGTGCTGTTCTACTTCCTCAATCTTACCTTAACTTTCATCTATTGTTTTTTTTTTTGATTTTTTTTTTTTTTTTTTTTTTTTTTTTTTTTTTTTTTTTTTTTTTTTTTTTTTTTTTTTTTTTTTTTTTTTTTTTTTTGAGACAGAGTCTCACTCTGTTGCCCTGGCTAGAGTGAGTGCCGTGGCATCAGCCTAGCTCACAGCAACCTCAAACTCCTGGGCTCAAGCAATCCTCCTGCCTCAGCCTCCTGAGTAGATGGGACTACAGGCATGCGCCACCATGACCGGCTAATTTTTTCTATATATTTTTAGCTGT
>RJWJ010038490.1:0-14961 GCA_004363605.1 Indri indri
TTTGATGATATAATATATTATCTTGCTCTTATCTGTTCTTCCTGCTAGTTGGCATATTATTTACTATTTGTCTTTTAAGAGTTTCTGTCCCAGCAACTTCACTGTTCTAACAACTTCCTTTGACCTCTTAACAATTCTTGGTCGTCCCCTAATAGAGGCTAATCCCAGACGTACTTTCAGGAAACCTGTTAAGACCATCGACAGCATCCATGCCCCCGCCACCCCCGCCACCCCTGTCTTAACTGCCTGCCACTTTCTACTGCGTGTGGGAGCAAGACTGCCTAGCGGACGTTATCCGTTAGAATCATTTCTGAGAATGCAAGTGCGTGAGGATAAGGGCAGATTTTTCTTACTGAAAGCTTCTATCGAAACATTTTCTTAAAGCTTCTGCACCTTTAGATATTACAAAGTTATGCAGCAGAAAGACCCCTCCCTCGGTGGCACCCTCAGTCACCCACCAGTGTTTCCGCCCATTCCAGGGCTGGGATTTCTCATGAGGTGGCAGTTTTCCTGTCTCCTGTAAACAGATACTGTGTTTTTACCCTTTTCTCTTGGGTACTGTCTGCTGTTCTATTATCTGTATTTTCTTTTTCTGCTGTTAAAAATTCCTGAGTCTCTTTCTTTCTTCAAGAAGGTACTAAGTGGTCTCCATTCGCTTTTATTTATAACATCATCTCATTAAGAAAGAAGAAGTATCTTTCTCTCCCTTTTAAACATAAGCTCATGGGATGTGTTTACACATTTTACACCCCATTTTCTTACCTCCATTCCTTCCACTCTACCAGCCTCGGTCCCTGCAGTTGCCGTTGACAGGAATCGTTTATACCATGTTAATCTTTTGTCTACACCCATTGGTTTTGCTTCTGATTTTGCCCTTGCGAACGTTAATCATTTCTGGCCTCAGCATCAGGGATGACAGCGTTTCTTGTTTATCCTCACATCATTGGCTTCCTTCTCTTTTCTAGCTGTGAATATCCCTGACAATCCTCCTATTTCTCCCCCTGGAAATGTGACCTGTCGCATGGTTTTAAGTTATCAGCCGTATCTGGATGACTCTTAAATCTGTAATACGGCTCTTAACGTAGCGGACACACGTCCAAGGTACCACTGTTATCAGAAGCGTCTCCACTCAAATGTCTCAAAACCTTAGGTTGTACTAGATGAAATTACTAATTTAATAGGTAAAAAAAAATGGTCAAATAGCAATTTTATGTGATTCAGTTTAACAGTTAGGTCCACAAACTGAAGGTAGTTGTTTTCTTTTTAAACCTTCGTTTTCCAGCTAGCCTGTTACTAAAATTGGCCACTCTGGGCACTTGGTGACAGGTTTGTTATATTGGAGTCATCTGTACTGTCTCCCTTCTTCGTCTATCCCCCGTTTCTCCTGCAGGTGAGAAAGCTTTTAGCTGATCTCTGATTTTTTTCTCCTTCCTAACCATGTTATCCCTGGATTGCAGCAAAGAAACTTGCTTACCCCTTTTATAATCTGGTGGATGCCCAGAAGGAAGCAGCGATTCTTATGTAGTTTTGTTTTGTTCACTGGCCCTTCTTGGGAGGGTTTATTGTTATCTCTTGTTTGAAGTTAAAAATACTTGTGATTAGATTCTTTTCTTGCTCAATTTTTTAGCATGTATCTCTTACTCTACTCTTGGTATATTATTCTAGTTTAATAAACCACAATTTAATTTCAGTAAATTTTGTTGTTGTTTTTTTTAATCTGTAAATTGGTACTAATAATATTAACAACCTTATAAGGTTGTGGTTGGAACTAATTTAACGCACACAAATCACTTCGAATAGTGCCTGGGACATAGTAAGCCCTTAATAAATGTTAATTGTGTTGGAAAAAAATCAGAAGATTCATCACCATCTTGTGATGGGGTAAAATTTCTTTTATTGTTTTCTATATTTTTGCCAACCCTCCCCCCAAAAAAAACCACACCCCAAATCCACAGCTTTTAAAAGATTCGTGTTTAATTCTGACTCTGTAAAAAACTTTTGGTTAATTCTTACTTGTCCCGATTCAATTTCATCCTCTTTAATTATAGTGCTCTTGAATGATGATTAAAAAAAAAAAAAAAACACCAAAAAACCATGTACTCTTTAGGAGGTACTTAATATCAAGTATTCTAATAAAGGGCTGCTATAAAGAAAATCTTTTGGTAAAGGTGATTCTCAAACTTTAGTTTACCGAAATGGCCCAAGAAATATAGTAAGGGATTTGTGCCGTGGTAATGTCTTTGAAGTCTAGCTGCCTGCCTTTAATTTTGCAGTAAGCGCCTAATCTCATTAGATTTCATACACTCTGTGTTTGCACTTGCACAAAAGCTGTCCAAACAAAGCCAAAATGTTGACACCACCATCCTCTGATGGCATTTAGAATGAATATATTAAACACACTTGCACTAGCATTGCATTAAGCTAAGAAATAAATTTTGAACTTTGAACTCAGCAGGATAAAAAAGCTTTACTTGATAGCCAAGCAATTGTGTTGTGGTATCGTGTAGGGAATTCGTTGTGTTGTTCCGAGAATCCAAACATGCAAACATTCTCTACATACAGTAGGTACTGCACAAGTAAAGAATTAAAGTAAGGAATGATCCTCAAATCCTGTTGTTAGGGAACTAAACGGAAGGCAAAGTGGACCGGTGGATTTGCTTTGAAATTCACTGAATAAACTTTCATTAAATTCACTTCAGAGAAGGGCTCATAATGAAAGAATATCTCCTAGTTAGCATGAGAATTAGAGTATATCTTTCTTCAATTCACTTTGCTAATTTACAAATTTAGAAATTTTCTTTAAAGATTTGGTTCTGATTGCTTTTTTTAAGATGCTGTTTGCTTGGGCTTTTGCTTTTGGCTTATAGGAAGGATTTCACAAGAAAGACTATTTGAAATGTATTACACTAGCTATTGTTAGAATGTCATCGAAGACATTAGTCTACTTTATATCACCTTTTTTTATGAAGTCCATGTAAAAACTTTTCTTAGGTCTTCATAGCAAGAGTGGTAGTGATTTTTCTGAATAGCTGGTTTGTTTTAATTTCCCGAGTGTTGTGAACCTGTAATTAGACCTTTCCATCTTTGCTTTGGCTTCCAGGAAGCTTAGAGCTCCATTTGCTACGTAGTGCCAGTAATTACCAAGGACTACATATAGAACATGCAGAACATGTGTGTCTCTTACCCTTCGCTTTGTTATTTATCTATTCTTATTTTTATTTTGTTCAAATTCCCTAAAAATCATTATCTTTTTAATTGTATACTTTTTAAAAAGCTGTCATGAATCTTTTGTGGAAAGGAATTGGTATACCTGCATTCATAAATTCACACATACATACATAGATTTCATCCTTGTGGCATGAATGGTTATATGGTTTCCCAAACCACAGCAAATTGGAAGCCACATATTAGGAGAGGGATGATTGCTAGAGAAAGGGCAGTGAGAGTCTCAACTGATACGACAGCTGATAAATTCCACTAGGATACCAGACAACTATCATAAGAGATGAGTGTGAGAACTCCAATAGCACAGCTGCCCAAGACCATGCAATACAGGGCTGACAAACCCCACGTGTCTCTATGATCCAAGGATTGGTAATGTATTGTAATTGCTGCCATAAAATGACCTCAACAGTAGGATAAGATAATACTGTATTCCACGTTACTTTGTCTAAAAGGGCAGTGTTCTGTTTATTATCTGTTAGAAATATGTACCTAAAAAAAAAACTGGTTCTCTTTCAAAGATTAAACTTCAGGTATCCAGAAAATTAATTTAGCAGGAAAAAACCCTTATTTCTTGGTGAGGCTGGATACAGGTGTTCTTATAAAAGCACCACCGCGAAACATCTGTTGTATGACCAGGTTGGAAATCAGTACTTTGCTTCTGAATAAGCCTCTATTGCATCCTCTGAACTAATCGATCTTCGAGGTTAACTGAAGCCCATTGAAGGCAAGACTATGAGGATAATTCATTATCCATGGAGGGGAGGTTTAGTTGCCAAGAGTGGGAATTGGGTTCAGATGTAAGTGATAATGTAATATAATACAGCAATAGCAACAATAGTAGGCTGGTGTCCCTCTCTTTGGCTCAGCTACCTTTTCTTTTCATAAGATCATAGAAAACCCCTAGCTCCCTGGCCTGCATGAGGAGGTGTGCATAATGCAGTGAGAAACAAAGATATTTGATTCTCAACTTGTGAATGAACAAAGGCAATAGAGATGCTACCTGACCCAGCATAGCATAGTGCATAAAAGCATCGGCTCTGGAGCAGAACTCCTGGGTTTAAATCTTTACAACTCGCTAGCTGTGTGATCTTAGACAAGTTACTTAACTTCTCTGTGTCTTAGTTTTGCCATCTTTTAAATGGGAATAGTAATATTCTGCACCACAAAGGGTTGTTGTGAGAATTAAATGAGTTACCATAAATAAAGTGCTTAAAACAGTGCCTGACTCTGTTAAACATAATTGACTGATATAAACATAAATGGTAAATGTTGTTATTTTTATCACTAAATATTACCATTAAAGTCAGAAGAAGGAAGACATTTATTTGACTTCTAAAGTAGTATATATTTCTCCTTTCTTTTCACGTTACATTAAATTTCTGTTTATATCACATTAAATTTGCAAATATGTTTGTGAGTATCTTTATTGTTTTCTGTTCATGTACCTCCGAAAACACTAAAAAGGGGGCCAGGTTCTGGAGAGTAGATTTGTGCCTTGGCAGTAAAAGTTGTTGGGTTCCATTAAGAATAATTCCAAATACCAATCGGATTTTGCTTTCTAAAAAGTTTAATTTATTTGAAATGTGGCTTTAATCTTATTTTAAAAGTAACCTAGCCTCATTAAAAGTAACCTTAACCTTATTTAAAAGTAACCTAGCCACATTATAAAAATTGTCTATTCTTTCAACCACATGAACAAACAAAATCACCATTATGGAGTAAACGATAAGATGTATTTGTATCTGGTCTTTTTTTTTGCATATGGGTGTGTACGAGTATGCATATGTATTCGTAACAGTGATTCTCACACTTTTTTTCCCTGCCATACTTACTGAATGTTTACCTATACATGCTCAAAATATTCCCATAAGCATTTCCTAGCATGTGACTGTATCCTATCTCTTCACTGAAATATAAGAAAAATCATTTGCAAATTTGAACAACTTAATAGATGATGTGCAAGTAAGCATCACCACTTCAGCTCATTACTAGTGAAATGGTCATAGTAACGTACGGGTGAGCTTGTATTCTGTCTTTTCACTTAACGTTATTCATAAGGATTTTCCACGCAATTATGAGTTTTAGAAATTACTACGAAAATCGTTCAAGCATACACACAAAAGAGGAATCTATAATGACCTCACATACCCCTCACCCAGATTAAATAATACTCCACATTTTACCACACTTACTTCATCTCTCTCTTTTCTCCCTCTTTGATGGAAGCGTTTTAAAGCAAATCCCAGGCATTGTGATATTTTGACATTTTAGTTCTAAATATGTGGGTCTCTGAAAAATAAGTAATTTTATGGCATAACCACAACACTTTTGATTAACAAAATTAACATCTAACTCAGGCCATATTCAAATTTCCCCAAAAGACTCAAGTCTTTCTAAGTCATCTGTTTGCTTCAGGATTCAACACACACTGCATATGGCTGTGTGTCTCTTAAGTCTTTTAAGTCTAGAATTGTGTTATCCAATATGGTAGCCATTGACCACAAGGGGGTTTTCAAATTTAAATTAACTAAAATTACGTGAAATGAGGAAATTCAAAATTCAGATCATAAGTTACATTAGTCGCATTTCAAGTGCTCAGTAGCTCAATTGTCATATTGGACGGTGCAGACATGGAACATTTCCACCATTGTAGAACGTTATATTTATTGGACAGGGAGCTCTAGAAGATTTACTCTCCCGCCCTTCCCCAGATCACTAAATTATTAAAGAAGCTAGATCATGTGTCTGTAATTCTAGGTTGCTTACTCATGAACATTTAACTTGTCCCTTTCAACCTGGCTTTTCCTGTAAATTGGAAATTTTATCTAAAAGCTAGATTAAAGATAAATAGGCTTTTTTGGGGGGGGGCAGGAATAATTCATACGTGGTGCAGTGTATTTCAATAGCCAAGATTTTTATGATAGCTTTATGTTTCCTTGAGTATATATACAGCAGATTTATACTTAAGTTGTCTTTTATTATTGGATATTTAGTTTGTTTCTCTTTTTTTCACTTTATGCTAGCATTGTCATGAATATTTCTGTGAATGGAGATTTTTCTATATTCAGGTTATTTCTTAAGGATAGATGACTAAAAGAATTATGTAGTAAAGCTATTAATCGTTTTTTGGCTTTGGATATGTATTGTTTAATTATTTCTCAAAAGGATTGTGTCAACTGCTGCCCCCAATAAAATGCAGTTACTAGTTTTACCACATCTTCACTAGTATCCAGTATTATCATGGAAATGATGACAGTTTTTTCAAGTTAATAGTGCTCTGTAATTTGAATAAGTTTTTCTTCAGTTCTTGCTTATTCCTCATGTCTTAGGCAGGCTATACCAATGAGGTTCTTCTTCCAACAAGGTACAGTTTCCAACATCTTAGGCTTGAAGGCAGGATGCACCAGGAAACCTTGCCCTGAGCCCTTCCTGCCTAGATCCTTTGGGCTAATAATCCCTTTTCTCTCTTTATGATTCATTCTGAGCAGGCTTAGTGGTTAATCTTCTATTTCCAGTTTTATGCTCTGTTCCTCCCCCTTGCCTAGATCTGAAACATCCTTTCCTTCAACAATTCAAATGTCTTGGCTATTCATTTTTCCCTTTGGTTCAGAAAGCTTTAGTTGTCAATTCTATTCCCTTGTCAGCAACAATTTTTATTCTTACTGGCTTAGTCAGGCTGTCTGCCCTGGCTTTCTTTATAAGTGTTTTTGTGTAGAATTTTTGCCTCCTAGGAAGCCCACTGTAGCATAACATAATTAAGTGACAATATATGAGGTGCCAGGGCTTTACAAGCAGTTAATGACCGGTCGGAAGATTTATAAGTAAGAGGTGAAATCAAAGAGAATCAAACACTCCAGTTCTATATAAACAAAAAAATAAAATTAATGTGGTTCAAATTGTTGTTTAACAGTTATTTGAAAAGATGTACACGAAAACATGCATCTTAAGAAATCTTGAAAAGCAATTGTGCATTCGCAAATACAACCCCAGCTCCCATATTCATGTGCCTCCCACGACCCTCTTCTTCAGCATTTGCTTTCCAGCCTGCTGACCTCTGGCCCTACTTTGATTCTTCATTGCTCCCCCTTAAGTTTTCAGTAAAAATAAAACGCGTGTAACTGAAGTCAGAGTCTGGCTCTTTATACAAAGCGACACATGTAAGATGCTAACTACTGCAGAAAATGTCTATCATGGAAAAGTTAAAATTGCGATGGGAAACTTAACTTTGGAATTTCCTGCCGATCCATCTCTTAAGTTAACGTTTTCATTTGCTGTCCTTATTTGGCTTTACATGAAAAGTTAGAGTGGAGGTAGAAAAGAACAAATTAGCAAACAAACACAAAAAAACCTACGTGCAACTTATTACAGCTGTGATGAAGACAGACCATACAATAGCACATAACTCTCGGTTGGTCGTATTGAGTATTTACAAAATCTTATAACCGCAATCAGACTGTATGAATGAATACTTACAAGGATTGCGCAGCATATGTACAAAGTGATTTTTAGATTCCCTCTAGTTGTACCATAGTTTCAAATCTTATTTTCCATTTTCTCAGGAGTTCAGAAATAGGCATATGGGAAGTTCTACTTTTTTTTTTTAATGTACAGCTGAATTGGTACTCTATACAGAGAACTCTCTGAAATGAATTTTCAATCCAAGAAAATATCCCCACCCTACCCCAAGTAAAACTTAAAGTGGTTGACCATCTCATATGAGGTTGGAAAAAGAGTTTAGTGATTATGTAATGAACTGTTTCCTTCTAAAGGCATCATCTGGCACAAAGGTATTAATTGTAAGTACGTGGTGAGTGAAAAGGTAAACAATATTATTGGAAGACATGCATCCAATCTGTTCTAGCATTCATCCTTTTCTATTTTTGATGTTGAGATTTTAGAGTATTCAACCCAGAAATGAAACTAAGACTTTGAGAACTTTTCTTGTTTTCTCTTAGAAGGTTATGAGAGCCAGGTCTGTGACTATTGAGTGAGGGAATTGGGGCCAGTGGCTTTAGAATTTGTAATTGTGTTTAGTCTTTAGGCTTGCTGTTGGCATAACTTGCAGGGCTTTTATTGCTATGAGGCCATTTTTAAGGTGGTGTTCCAGCAGGCTCCACTTACCTTTCCTTTCCAAAAACTTCTAGGGAAAAAGGATCTGTTGTGAAGTACCAGTAAGCCTGACTGCCGAGACAGACGTGGGTCATTCTGGTATTCAGCTTTGCACATGTTTCTGGCTCCGGGAGATTAGTTCATAGTCAATGATTTTACTAGAGATTTACTGAAAAATGAAAATCCCATTTTTAAAAATGTATAAATGGAGACACCTCTGACCCTGTGACAAGTCTTGGCTCTGACAAGGTTAGGCTTGAACTAGAGCCAAACATTTGGGTGTCCTTCAGGGGGAATTTCTGTTAACCCATAATAGCCTAATGATTATCCTTCTCATCATGGACATTCTATGTACAGAAGTAGGAAAAATCCTCTAGGAGCAGAAGCATCTTTTAGTTCATGTTGAACATGTTGACACTTTCTTCTTATGAATCAGTCTATTTTTTTCAAATATTGAGTCATGAAAATTTCCTTCTATTAAACATTGCCTTGTCGGTGGCACACGTACGGTTGAGCACAGACACTGCCTCACTGAGAGAGGGCTGGACGGGGAGGGAGGAGGTGTGGGGAGGACGGCGGGTGGCAGCCCCCCCAGTGCCATAGCAACACCTCCTTGGGAAGTCCCACAGACTCCGATGGGGGAGGCTCAAATTCTGCCACTCGAAAGTACAAGCTGTTAATCCGGGACTGTTAGGGGGCCGTTGTCAAACAAGTCTTTCCTGGGATCCCACAAGCTAGAGCACCTAGAGGATATTTGGATTCCATATCTTGGGTAAGGATTTATCATCCTCAAACTCTAGTATGCAAAAAGTAAAAAAGAATGAAAAAAGGGAGTAAGGAAAGAAGAAAGGAAAAAAGGAAGGAATGAAGGAAGGAAAGAAGGAAAAGGAGTAGTATTAATTTGGTATATCTCAACCTAGACTTATTTGGGCCTTTGTTCTGAATGGCAGATCTGGTTTCTTTCTGGGCAACTGTCGGTTCAGTAATATCCAAGCATTCCAGGGGTAAGCACAGTTCAGGTCCACCCCCACATCTTTATTCTTTCGTTGAATTCCGGCAGCGGCAGCCATGGGGTACAGCCGTGCCCTGACATTGGAGGGCACCAGACTTCCAGCCCCCAGCCCTACTCTGTTCTGCGTTGACACCTACTGACCTCTAATGTGTTCCTTTCGACTTTTGTTCACAGCCCGCCAGCCATGACGCCCGCTCATCAGGCCTTTGTACGTTACTCTATGTCGCCCTTTTCTGGACCACCAGACTGCTTTGGGTCTCCCTACTCTTTTTCAGATACTAGTCTCTGGTGGCCCAGGGGATACCTCTACTCTCACCCTCCAGATGACCCAGACCAGCCCAGCCGCCGCTTCTCTGTGCTTACAGTTCTGTGTGTGCAGCTTCCTTGCGAAACTCACTGTTTGCTCCAGCTCGCCTGGGAGTTACGCACATATTTCCTTTGTCTTTAGACCCCTTCGAACTTGTCTGGGCTTCCCAATTACTTCCTTTCTCTCAGGGGTACAACACAGGGCAGATGAATGGTGCTGTCACTCAGTTGCTCAGGCCAAAAACGTCACATTCCCCTCTCTTACATCCCATACCAATTGCAACGACTACTCCTGTTCTCTTTATGAATTATGTATTTTTTAATTGTCTGTTTTTCTCACTTGACTGTAAGCTCCATGAAAGCAAAGAACCTTTAAACTTCGCTATCGCAGCCTCAGAAGAGTGTAACATGTGGTATATGTGCAAAAATTTTGTGTAACGATGCCAGAACAAATCTCCTATTGTTGAGATTATAAGTTGTTTACTTTTGACATTATTATTATGAACTACTTTCTATGGACATTTTAAAACTATTTCTTAGTACCCAAATTTGCTAAGAATACGTTCCCAGCATTTGAATTTCTGGATTAAATGATGAGCATATTAAAAAAAAAAGCTGATGTATATGGACAAATTTTCCTTCAAGAAGTTTACAGCAAATTACACTTCTATGGATAACACATGGAAGTGTTGATCTTGCTTGCTCCTCAGCAGTACTGGGTATGATCTTTCCAGATCTTTACCAGTTTGTTAGTTGAGAAAAACAAAATATGACTAGTTTAATTTAGGTGGACATCTTTTTGATACTTTTAATTTAAGAATTAAATGTTCTGATTCTAGGTGGATTGGGATCATACCACTTTCTACAGAATTAAGGAACACATCATTATTACATAAGGCTTAAAAAATAAAATAAAAAATAAAATAATCACTCCTTTCAAAATAAAACTTCATCACTGCAGACCTGGCAACTGCCCCCGAATGGTCCCACACTTCTGTGTATCTATTTCATTACTTTTGGAAGAGCTTTTGTAGAGGTATCTGAGCTTTACTCAGTCTTTCATGCTTATTGTTTATATCAGTAAATAAAAAAGATGTATGAGTTTTGCTGTAAGAAAGCTCCACATATGAGAATCTAAATGGTTAAATTTTAGGGAAAGGGAATGATCATTTTATAAAGAGTTCCTGCACACAGTAACATGCCTCTTGAGGAAAAAAATAAGTTTACAAACAAGTTTACAAACAATTTTTTAGTTGTAATGGACATACTGAGGTGAACCTGGCCTTTGTACCAGGTATGGTAGCTTTCCTTCTGGTACACTGAAAACACGATGTGTTTTATGATGGGACAGAAACATTCCAAGCCACCCTTCTGTGTCTCGCTCCACAGATTTATGCACTTTTGCATAGTAAGTTTGTGCATACAGACTAATGGACCCTTCCAATCTCTGTACCTTGTAGCTCTGAGGAGATGACCTCTGTCTTTAGCTCTATGAGCCCTAAAACCTTTGAAGCAAACAGGAATATACCACTTTCCTCTTTGTGTTTTACTGCTTTCTCTAAAAGTGTGAAAAACAGCAACTTCAGCTAGAAGGCTGTGTGTGTGTGTTTGTAAGCTTTAGGTTGGAAAGGCTACAAAAAATATAGCATTTCACTCACATCATATGGATTACATAGCTTCTATTATTTAGAATACTGAAAATATCTATTTTCATCTTTTTCACCTATGAGCATTCACACATTTTCTTGGTTATCTTTGACCAAGGAATATTTCAGCATCAGACTGACTTGTACCAGCATCTGTTCATATATTTTCAAAAGTGTAGTTCCTGAAAGAGAGAACAGGCCATGTTGCTCTCATTTACCTTTTTTGGCTTGTACACGGACTTTCATAGACCGCAATGGAAATATTGTGGACAAGGATTATCTCTTCAGACTTAGGTGTAAACACTAGAACTTACTATAATAACTTGGATCATGCACCATCCTAGGAACTAGGGTTATTTCCTCGAGACACTTGAGTGGATGGATCAGTTGCCAAGCAACTTGCATTCTTATGGAGCCAGGCTGGGGAACAAAAGGGTGCCAAGTGGTAATACATACAAGAAAAATGACAAAGACACATGGAAAAATAAAGCCTCCATCTGGGAACTGTAGTGCATAACTGTTCAGAAGTTTGGAATATGTCCTCCCTTAATAATTCATTTCAATAGCTATCAGTCTATGATAGTATATTCAATATCTATGGCCATCCATCCATCCATCCCCCATCCATCCATCTGGATAGACTGGTTTTGAGGTTAGAAATGATAAGTAGTAAGCTAGAACTGTAGATCTCTTATATTAACTACATTGCCAATACTTATTGTTCACTAATTATTTACCCTTTCACATAATTTCCTCTGTTCCTCTTTCCCCTCTATGTCTTATATGTTTTTACTTGTCATCTTCTGGTACACGCTTTCTTTTTCTTTTTCTCTTGGAAGTGATTGTACAGATGCTTCATTTTTACTCTGTGCTTAAATACTCTACTGGATGTGAATATAGATCCCTATGGAAGACCATCAGGCCAGGCCTTACGGCCCCCACACTGTAGGAAATGAAATGAAAATGCGAGAACCTCTGATACGCAATCATATGTGCAGTCAGCTTCATGTATTTTAAAACATAAGTCAGTTCTAGTTGTTCAAATACTCTATAAAAACCACCTTTCTCTCACTGTAGACAGTCAAACTAAAGAAAACTAGGGGGTTCCTTCTTTTCGAGAGATCTGCCAGTGTCATAGCACATTGTGTGCCTCGGGCTTTATGTGTTTTGATAGGCTGCCCCTAGGACAAGGCAACAATGGGAATGCAGTTCTTCTCAAGTATTTCAGAAAATAAAAGTACAGTGTAGCTCAGAGACCTGTTTAAAGGAACAAGGAAACTATTATTTATTTAGTGCTTATTATATGCCTGACGTTGTGCTAGGCATTGCTTGATAGATTTTAAAATTTAATTGTCAAAGATCCTTGTAGTGTGGGTATTATCCACATTTAAAATTATGAAACTAAACCTTGGAGAGGTTAAATAATTTGCACAAAGCCACTCAGCTCCTAAAAGCCAGGCTTTCTGCCCTCAGTATACTTAATTCTGCTGAGCTGCATGACTGAGGAAGTGTTTCCTCTTGAGACGCGAGTAAACCCATAACACAAGTTTAATGGGATGACCTAGTGTGAGTGCTTCTTTGATTGCTAATTTTCTGAGGGGGTGTGTGGGGAGTGGGGCTGGGGGGGGGGTGGGAATCCAGCAGTTTTGGAGAAATGGGAGGAGATAAGTGAATGTCTGTTGGGGTCCTGCCTCCCTTCTCTTCTGGCTGTCATCCCAGGCCATCCATTCACACTGACCTCATTTTCTCTATTTAACTTTTCCTCTTTATCAATTTTTTGTCCTTTTTATTCTTTTCCACTTTTATCACCCTTGGGCCTTTGTCTGCCTGTATAACTACTGTAGCGAGGGTAGCTGGTGCTTCACTGGAACGCCCTGGATTCCTTTTATCTTCACTGTGTACCCCTCTCCCTGACGTCCATGCGCCTTTGCAGCTAACAGCCCCCAGCAGTGTTCTTCAGAAGATCACCACTGCAGCCTCCCCCTGGCCCCCAAGAGAGCCAGAAGTGCCTAGAAGTTTACATTGACCCTCTCATTTCTATACTTAACCAATGTCTGCTTTGGGAGTCTGAAAGATCATTCCCTTGCCTTCCATCTGGACAACTAACTCTTAGCTATAATTTCTTACCCTAAAGAGTACATGCTAGATCAGTCCAAGGTGGGGACTTTATCTGAAATTGCACCCTTCCCTGGCTTCTTTCCCTTCTCTGTTCTGCTTCTACCAGTCCCTTCCCAGTTTTTCCTGGGAGCATTTTTAAAATAGATCATTTGCACATGAACTCTTGTGTCACATTCTGGGGAATACTCAGATTATAAAGGGGTGTTGCACGCAGGATCTGAGACGATACTGTTGCTTGGGAACTCAAAACACTCTCATGGCTTCTCTGTTAGAGTGAGGGAGAATGGAGGTGAGGTAATAAATGAAGTTCTGGCCTGGGACCATCTCAAAGTGGGCCCATTGGACCGCTGGACCCATCTGGTAGTCATTTTCTAATTTCCTGACTGAATAATTAAGGAGGACGTATGTAGCATCTGGCAGAAGACTCGCCCTGGTTCCCTACTCTGCAGAATAAGAGCTATTATAATGGGAAAGTGGAAGCCACTCCAGGTCAAGACGGTAAATCAAAAACAATTTTGTTCTCTAGTCCCTGGGTGAATGTCAGAGATTAGCACCATCCTTGATTACAATATTGGGTGATGTGGAAATCTTCCAATTTTGCTTGAGACACAGAAAGGAAAAAAAAAAAAAGAGTTGTAGAGTAGGTCCAGGCTATAACACAAGCAGTCCTGCTCCTTTGGACTTTGACCCTGCAGATCCCATAGAGGAAAATGTGATGAAAACACTATAGGAATCTCTGGCAATGTCTAACAGGAGAATCACAGTTCAGAGTCCAGGTTTCTTGAGCAGCCATCTGTAGCCGAGTGATATACACCATTCACAAAGTAGCTCCTGGTCTGCTACTGGGCCCTGGTACATATTGAGCACCTGACCGTGAGCCATCAAATGACTACACAGCCAGAGCTGCCCACCATGACTTGGGTGTTTTCAGACCCACCAGGTCGTAAGGTTGGGTGGATCCAGCAGTCATCCATCAAAGGATCTAGAATTGAGCACGAGCAGATCCAGAAGGCACATGTAATTCTGACAGATAAGAGGCTCAGACCCCCTTGTCGCTACCCTTGTAGCACAAACACTTCTACCTTAGTTTATATCCATAGCTTCATGATTAGCTAATGGAGGAAGGAAAAATCCAGGGCTAAATGCACAGATGGGTTGGCTCAGTATGCTGGTGCACTGCAGCCCATTCATGGGCAGCTCAGAAGGACAGTGGTGGAAAGAACTTCTTGCAGTGGACAGAGCTTTGGTCAGGGTGTGGTAGTCTACTTTGTGTGCACAGAGAAGGAGCCCAATGTAAGGATATACACAAACTCCTGGGGAGCAGAGAATGGTTTTCCTGGCTAGTCAGGGGCCTGAAAGTAGCAAGATTAGAAGATTGAAGACAAAGAGGTCAGGTTAGAAGCAGTTGAATGGACTTATAGGAGTGAGAGGAAAGTGTGGGGATCTTTCTTCTGCAATTCATGCTTACCAGAGACTATCCAATGTTGAGGTGACACTTAGCAACAAGGTGGACAGGTTGACTCATCTAGTAGATGTCAGCTAGCC
>RJWJ010038491.1:0-14963 GCA_004363605.1 Indri indri
AGTCTCTTTTTCATATATGTTTCAAACCAAGGAAATTGAAATTGTGACTGAATTTATCTGAAAGATGATTCATAGCAAACTAATTTTAGTAAGTGATATTTTATGAAGTTTTCCATTATTTGCAGGTAAATATAGTCATATTCCTATAAAAATGTTTCTGCCAGCAGAAGCATAGGCCATCCAAAAATTTTTATTTGTGCCTGAGTTTGCTATGTTTTAAGAAGTTTACAATATTTTTATCTTGCCTTCATCTCAGAGTTTGCTTTAAGGTAAGTGACTTCCTTTAACATGTACATGTTGCAGGTACCATGTACAATGACAGAAAATCAGGCCATTGCTGTCCTGTAGGATGTACGGGCATTACATTGTGATGTCAATATGGCAATAACAGAGTTAGAATTATTCAAAGTACTGTGTTCTCAGATATATCTGGATATTGTCATAAGGCACAAAAAAGAATGAAGGAGTAAGAAAAAGAAATGGAAGAAGGATATCCCTATTGAATTACCAAAGGATACTTGTAATTATGAATGGGCATTATCTCAGTTCTTCCCAGAAGACAGGGCTAACTTAAAGGTAAAGTGAAAATAAAGTGAAATAGTCAGGGTAGGCATAACTTGATGTCAGCTCCTCATCCTTCCCCTGCTTGAATACTTTAAAGAAAAAACAATTTTATTAAATTTTCTAATAGTACCAGTGATTGACAATAAGCACCTTGGGAAAAGATGTAGCAGAAATACACTTTCTCACAGTAATGATTAGGAGGCAGCAAAGCATCTTTGTAATGAACAGTGAATTTAATGTGTAGAATTATGTCCTGAATGTCTCCATATAACTGACCATGATATTAAAATATATGTTTGCTTTACCAAACAACGGTTTCAACTGTTGTTTCATGTTTGGTGGCATTTTGCAAATTGCAAATTTTTGCATTTGCAAAAACCATGTTTTTAATCTTTGTGGAGTGATTTATTTTGTACTCCTTATCTTCATTGTGTTTCTTTGATAATTACATTCAGCACAATTTGCAAAAGATTGAAAAAATGTATTCATACTTAGATTTGGTAAAAATCTGTCTACTTTTAGGTTATAATTTAGTAGAATTTATAATTTAGCAGAAAACTAGTTTTTTAAAGGGTTCCTATTTGAAAACATGAAATGTATAGACTCTTGGGCTAAAAATAAATTGCATGAAACCTGTGTTAATCTAATGTTTGAAGCATAAAGATCTTCAAGAGGAAAAATTCAATAGAATGTGAAAGTCAGCAGGAGAAACATAATTACACAGGATGTTGGCTATCATTGCTTTCATTTTTAAAATTCGTCTACTTATATTACATTTATGTAGACTAAATATTTTCTGACAAGTACCGTTACCATTATGCTACTAATGACGGTAGTTTCAAAATCAAACTCTGTGGATCTGTAATAACCCAAAGGGATTGTCTGATGTTAACTGTGGAAACTTCCTCTAAAATGTAGTTACTCTCAAACATGCAGGCCAGATTATAATAGCATGTGTATGTATTATTATAGCGTATAAAATATCATATTTTATATATACATATATAATGTGTATAGTGAATATCTGCCCAGAGTCCATTTCTTCTCTATTTATTTTTGAGGAAATATTATTTTGCCACATTTAATCTAAGTTGTTCTGATTAGCTTAGATGAGGCTAAATCTACCCTGCCCTGATCCTTAATCCCTAGGGGCGAGCAAATAAACTATGTCTGACCAATTAGCATATTTAATTTCATGGACCAGGGATTGGCTTAGGCATGTGCATGTGACCCAAACCAAGTTAATGCGACTCATTCCAGGAGTTGTAGTGGTGTTAGCTAAAGAAGAGTGGTCTGTCCAGTAGAATTGCTGGATGAAAAGATAAGACAAGCCTAAAGCTATTAAGGGTTCACTCTAAAAATAGAGTCAAAAATTGAGGCAAGAGAAAGAGACAGTCTAAGTAACACTGTTGGAGCTCCTGGATACAGCTTTACCTAAAGCTAGTGCTTCTTTAGACTTTTCATTCTATACCAATAAATTCCCTTTTTTTTCAATACAAATATGAATAGATGAATGAGACATGACTCTTCCCTTGTCTGAAGCTCAGAGTCTGATAAGGAAACATATAATACAAATAAAGAGCAATGACATAAGGGATATAAAGAACTTGGGGATAATAATCATCCTATTTTATACTTAAAAATTCTGACACTCAGGGAGTTTAAAGTGCCATGGCTAGTGTTAACACTTCCACATGCTTCCAAGGGGTCTAGCCTATTTCCCCAATAAAAATACATGTATTTTTTGGAGAAAGCTCATCATTTTCGTCCTAAAAATATTTAGTCCAATCTAGTCTCTTCTAATTTTCATCAGTATCCAGATTGAACGTACTAAGGGAATGATGTTGTCCTGAGTTTGTGCTCTGAAAATCATATGGAAAAACAGAGAAGGTGAAGGGATAATTAGAAAATAAAAACTCTGGTATCATAAGATGCATTAAGACTTTGTGAACCAAGGAGAATTTAATGGCCCACTGATTTTTTGAAAGTGATGTACACAATTACCAAAATTTAGTTAATTTGAATACTAATTCTTTATCTTTTTTCCCTAGGTCTTATCATTTACGTAACCAGCATTCATTCATTTATCAAAAAGCATATTGAGTACTGTCCTCTTGGGAACATGGAAAGGCATTTAGTGTGTTGATGGGAAAATATTTACTGCAATGAGATAGCAAGAGAGAAAATTACACTTTTATAGAGAATCATAAGATCTTAGATGTGGAGGATGTCCTGTCCAGTGGAAGAACCGCTGAACTATCTTCTGAGAGAGTCCTCCATAATTTTTGTTTGCGTGAACCTAGAATAGAAAACACATTGCCTTTCATGTAGTATGTGCACCACAGGTATATGTTGAATAAATGATGGAAATTCACCACTTCACAAGTTAGATGTATCCCTTGCAGCCCACAAAAGGGGATCTGTTACAGATTGAATGGTTGCGTCCTCCCAAATTCAAGTGTTGAAGCCCTAAGCCTCAGTATGGTGGTATTTGGAGGTGGGATCTTTGGAAAATAATTAGCTTTAGATACAATCTTTAGGGTGGGGGCCCCTATGATGGGATTAGAGTTTTTATAAGAAGAGAAAGAGAGACCAGAGTTGATGCTCTCTCTCTACTGTTGGAGGACATAGGGAAGCCAGCTATAAGCCAGGAAAAGGACCCTTGCCAGGAATTGAATCTGCTGGAACCTTGATTTCAGACTTCCCAGCCTCCAGAATTATAAAAAATAAATGTCTGTTATTTAAGCAAACGGGCTATGGTATTTCATTATAGCAACCCAAGCTTAGACGGAATCTCATTTCAAAAACACAGACTTTTACATCACAATGACAAAACAGAATTACCAATAGATTAGTTTTTTACACTGGACTCATTTTCTCCTTTCCAGATCCTGTGGTTATCTCTCCCTCTTTGGTTTTTCCAAAAGCAGTGGTAACAATCCCAACCACTGGCCACTTGAACAAAAAATATCTTTAGCATACATTTAGTTAAACCTGATATCTTTAGATCAACATACTGATCCTGTCATGGAAAGACAAGGCTCTAGTTACAGAGAGCTGATACATTATCAAGGTCTCAAGAGAAATCCACTTTAGTCATGTCATATTCTATGTTGGCAACCAGAACTCCTCCCCAAAAAAGGAACGTTAAGAGAAAAAGCTTGAAATACTCTGTGGGTAAGATGATATTTCAACCTGCTTTTTGGTGTGGTAGGTTTTGTAGGTTCTATAGAACCAAAAAAATCTCTATTTTAAGAACTCCAGTTGGTATTCAGTATTCAGCCTAAGCATATAAATAATCCTACTCTGAGTAAGCAGAGAGAAGATGGAGAAATCGCCTACTGATTGGTTTAGCAGCAGTGAGTTCTGGGATTGGCTATGCTCCCAGAGAGCAACATTGTTTGACATTAGAAACAGAAAAACAGGTGATAACAGTGAATTGAGATTAAAATAAACAGCTCACAGAGACCAGGAAATGTAAGGGGAAAATGTGCACCCATTCTATATTTATTGGTAAAATGTCCCCTCAATATCTATTTTGCCTGAGAACCAGGGTTAGTTAAAAAATGCCCACTCTTCCACACAAAGGGGCCAGAACAATGTTGTATTTAAAGCACATTAAATAATAACATGAGCTTTTTTGGGTGTAGATATAGCATGTGTTTCCTTTTCAAATCTGACTTGGGGACTGCTGCATTAGTCTGTTTTCTAAACAGACTATTTAAGAAAAATCTTTTTACTGAGCTGTCATCTACCTGTCATATCTTCCACCTGTAGGTCTTGGTTCAGCCTTCTGGATCCACTCAAAATACATCTAACACTTGCACATGGCTGCATTTGTGCATTTGACGACAGTTATCATTCTCACAAACATCTCAAATGTCTCCTTGGGTCATCTGTAGCAAACAATTTTCAAAACGTTTGAAAATTTTGCACAGTATTTTTTTCTATATTATATTTATTCATATCAACAAAGCAGTTATTTATACACACATGCGTGCACACACACAAACACACACACACACACACACACACACACACCTGTCAAGTACACTTAAATAAAATGTGCTCCCTGTTATTCAAGACTATGATAATAATAATGTTAACATTAGTAGTAGGACAACCAATTGTCCCAGTTTGCCTAGAACCGGGAGTGTGGCCAGGGTAAGGGAGTTTCTGTTTTAAACCAGGACAGTCTGTAGACAAATCATCCCAGTTTGCCATGAACTCTGGGGATTCCTGGAGCACAGGATCTTCAGTGCTAAAACCACAGAAAAGCCCAGGCATACATGGAGGAGTTAGCCTCCTTAATTATTGGCTATCATTTATTGGTTGCTCAAGTGTAGCAAATGTTTGGCGACGTGCCTTACACATGTGGTCCGTGACCCTCTCACCAGCTGGAAATTCAGGGATTGAAAGATGGCTGACTGTCTGCCACTATTCGTGTGCCTGAGTCTGTAGTAGAGGATTGTGGCTGGGAAGTGAACGTGCAGGCTAGGGTAGGGCTACCTTTTCCTTTCCTTGCTTCTAGGTGTGACCATGCGACAATGTGCCACTAACAGAATGAGAGTGCAAATGGCATGTGACACTTCTGGGCCAAAGCTCTTAAGAATTGAGCATGTCTTTTTCTTTTTTTTTTCTAATTTTTTTTTTTTTTTTTTTAAAGAGATGGGGTGTCTCTCTTGCTCAGGCTGATCTTAAACTCCTGACTTCCAGCTATCTTCTGGCCACGGCCTCCCAGAGTGCTAGGATTACAGGTGTGAGCCACCGTGCCCGGCCTAAGAATTGAACATGTCTTTGTGACGCTTTCTTTCTTCTCCCACAAATTGGGTACAGAGACCCTGGGTTTTAGTGGAGCCACAAGATCGAATGAGCCTGGATATATGAAGTGCCACATGTAGGAAAACTGCCTGTGCCCCAGTATCACCTGCTAGATTGATACATGAGAAAGAAATAAACTTCTATTCCATCAAGATATGGAAATGTTGAGGTTTATTTTTTACAGCTGCTGGCATCATATTGACTAATTTAGTAGGTATTCACATTGTATTAGGAAACTGTTACTCAAAAAGACTGTATTATGTGTCCAAGGCCACTCACCTAATAAATAGTAGAGCCTCGAACCCACTATCTTGCCGCTCATAGACTGAAAGTGATGAAGTAATTTGTCCACAGTGATTCAGGCCAGCTGTAATTTGAATCCCCATTTTCCTTTGACTCTAGATTCTACACATTTTCCATTTCAAAGAGAAATCACCTGGACCAAATGTCTTCCTTAGTTTTGTATTTTCCACTTTTAAATGATGGCTCAATAAAATTATATAATAAATTTTAAGGATATATTTTCACTGATGCTCATAGATCATAACATATATCTTCGATTGAATACATTGCTTTAGGAGACCCATGCTGGTTGCCTTCTAAGATCTCATCCCACCTGATTTCTCTACTCCCTTTACATTCTTGTTGTCATATTATTCTCTAGTTCTTTCATGTGTAATATGAGGAGCCTTGAAAAATAAATACTATTATTGCTAAAGTAAAAGAACTAATCATACATTTCATTTCCATCATATACAAGAACACTAGCAAAAGGGTTACAATAGTTTTTCATTTGGAGTTTCAAATTTTTCTAAATTGACATTAAAATATATTACAATTATCCAAAGTAAATTCATATGTGTGTGTGTGTGTATGTTATGTATGTGCGTGTGGCACAGCACAAGTGAATATCTGTATGTTTGTAGATATATCCTGCTTCTGTGGCCGATTTATGTGACTGCTTCCAGGTATGAAGGCATCAAATGAAAGGAAGAACTCAACCTAGTCATACCTTTTCACAGATTCAGATTTGGAAGAACAAATGGGACAGAAATATTTATCTTTCTCATTTTTTTCCTAGCATTTGACACAATCTTTAAGAAAAATTAAACCTCTTTTCTTGCTTTCTTTTTAGGTCACTGTACGCTACTGATGTTCCTGAATGCTTCTTTCTTTCCGTAATACTTGATGATTTTCTTAGCACTTATTTCTGTGACTGTCCCTTATCACATCTGCTGAATAATGATGATAGTTACTGTTTCTGAGGGCAACAGACAGGCTGTGTGATAATCTCATGTCAGCATTCCACTCTCAAATGCAGATTGTATAACCACCATTGCATAACTAAGTAATTTAGGCAAGGGGAGGTTGAGTAAAGTGCAAATAACCCGCAGTTTGTAGGTAGCAGAGATGGGAGTTGAATTTCGATCTTTGTGACTGAAAGTCTATACCCCTAAGCGGTAAAGAAGATCCCCTACTAAACTTGACTGTAAAGCTGTCCATTCTGCTGTAGTCATCTTTGAATCTCTCTGAGCAATAGTATGGGGACTGTGCAAAGCTGATCATCAATAAAGGTGAATGGATAGATGGATGAATGGGAGGAAGGGCAGATGAATAGATTGTCAGATGTCTAGATGAAATGTTCAATGGTTGAGCTCAGTTGGTTAGGAAACAACAGGCAGAGTGACACCTTAAACTATGAAAATAACTAATGAAGGAAAAAATTTTTTGAAAGATAACATATAGCATTCCAAGGTTCACCAAACCCTTTGTTCTTTCTTCTTCGTGATGTTTTTCTTGATTTTTTTTGTGTATAATTCAGACAAGTGTAAGAAGATACCCTTTTTGATTTAAAGATTTAAGTAAACATCCATGATATTAATTTTCACATGTCTTGACCAAAAAAAGTTGACTTGAATAGCATCTAACTTTGCCATTGCTCTGATAGTTATTAAAACAAATAACAATGGAAAGGAAGCTTCGGACTAAGCTCGTGTATTGCAATATGTAAATTATGTAAATGAGTCATTTCTTGGCTGAAGTGAAGATGATTTGAACTGGAATCAGAACTGTTGGTTTGGCTTAGATTAGAAAGAATATATTTTTTCTTAAACTGTCATCTCTCATGGTTATGTTATAGTATTTCTGAGGGAAATTAGGAAACAAACGTGAGATGCTCCGTGTATCCTAAAATTAGAATGACAATACGGAAAATGTTTCTACTTATTATTTAAAAAGAAAAGTCTCTTAAAAGTGAAGGGACTCACAACTCACTGAATTTAGGTTGCATACCAGACATACCAGTATCTTGCATGGAAAAAAAGTGCCATCACACAGAAAAGATGAAGCAAGTATGGAAAACTCTGGAAAGCGAGACATTTTATGAAAGCTAGCAACCAAAATTCACATGTCATTCATGAACAGTTTTCCTCAACACTTATTCTTTGACATTTAAACTATAGGCTACACAGAAATTCTGCCCTCAGGAACCAAGAGGCCTGGAAAAGGAACCCATCCAGTGGCTCGTGGCGGATGAAATTAGAAATGTAGATATTTTGTGATTATTACAAAACAAAATGGGAAATATAAAATTGGATTGATCAAGCCACTCCTGAGAACCAAGGGCAAGGAAATGTTTACTGAGGATACTTGCTGGCAACTTACTTTGGTTATATGTGAACTGTTACAGGTCTTGGGTATTTTTTTTTTTTCTTTGCAGATTACTGTAATTGCAGTTAAATCAATATCTGGTGTTTTATAATCTTTTGCCATATGATAACAAAGAATTTGAAAAAACAGACATTTAAAGGGTTTTTTCCTTGTCATCAACAGTTTTTTTTTTCTTTTAATAGTCAGTTGGCTTTATATTAGAAAGCATCATGGCAGAAAGTAACTCACCAATTCAAGTAAAATGTCTTTTGAATAAACATTTCTTACCATCACTATGCTGCTTATGAAAGTCAGGGTACTTGGTTTATATGGTATTCACTTTCAAACTTAGAGCAAACTTACACCGGGGTGAACTGTTTTCTAGTTTTCATTGTAGAAATGCACTATTTAGTTTTTAAAAGAAATCCCTAAGCTTTTCATGGGGACACTGTAAAAGCAAACCAGTAAGAGAGAAGTAGATAATCATCAAAATTAACAAATGTTTCAAATATTACAAAGAACTAAGAATATCTACATAATATGGAATATCATATAACCTTCAGTCTGCAATGTAATTGTTTAATTTAATATTTGATAATAGCAACATTCATGTACCTGAAGTTAAATATATTACTGCTTACCTCATTATTTTGGAAAACTGAAATTGGTAATAAAATTGAGTTTAAAAGTCACTTTACAAAAACTATGGGGCACTATTGTGTTATTACAATTGTAAAGCTTTTATCTTGAGTATTCTTACTCTTAATTGTGAGGGTTAAATATGGAAATCCATATAAGTACTCATATTTCTCATCTTGGTAGGGACAAAGATTTGTAACTAGATTTGGTATTGAATCTTGAATATCATCTTCCCAAGCTCTACAATATTAAAAGTGAAGACGATGATGATGAAGACAGAAGTAATTGACATTTAGGCATTTTATGTGCATTATTCATGATAGTCCTGAGAAATATTTTGAATTCTTATTTTGTAGGTGCAGAAAATGTAGGTCATTTTACTTCCATAATTTATAAAAGTTTGCTCTTCTAATAAGTGCGTGGCTGGGATTAGAACCCAGTTGTGTCTGGCTCACAAAGTCAATGCTTTTTTTGTTTTTTTTCCTCAC
The DNA here is from genome assembly GCA_004363605.1 of Indri indri. Lineage (NCBI taxonomy): Eukaryota > Metazoa > Chordata > Mammalia > Primates > Indriidae > Indri > Indri indri. Next base: position 9,162 of record RJWJ010038491.1, read on the forward strand.
TAAGTAAGGATGTCATGCCAAAGAAAGATGTTAGACTTCCAAATTTAACAAAAAATTAATTGCAAGCACATGATCAGAGTGGATGTTTCTTTGCTCTGGGTATACATTAGCAATTTGAGCTAATTAGGCTGTTAATTTCCATGCTAACTAGAAAGAAGCATGAAACATTTTAATGTAAGTCAATTTTCTTACAAAGTCTAAATCTCAATATCCTTGAAGTCACCTTTGGTGAAGTGATGGAGTTGAAAGTAGCAATTGGAGCCCAATCTGTCTGATTCCAAAAATCTGTTCTCTCGTAATGTCCATGTTAAAGTGCCTTACAGTTAAATGTCCAAAATCTGAAGCCAAATTTTGTGGGTCACTGTTGTCAAACTGTGGCATGAGCTTCACCATGAGGCCTGCTGTTCCCAGATGTCATATAGTAGCTGAAAGCAGGCAATTCTTCTTTCTGTTTTCTATTTAGGTTCAGCATCCATAGCTTTATTTCTTTATGATTCAGCAACTACATTTTACTACAAGATGTGTTCATTTATTTGATTATTTCTTTCATCCATTTAATGAAATTTTGGTTATGCAATTAAATAAAGACACAACAAATTCTAGGTTAGTTTTAGTTATTAATGAGGTATATAATTTCTGCATCCTATTCTGTTTGTATCCTTTGGGATTATAATTTCATTTTATTTTCTAAACACTACACAAACATAAAATTTTCAGCTATACCCAAATTGGCAGTATGTCATGTCTTCATAATCATTGGGAATCATGTGGCTTTTGTTTTAAAAAGATAATCAATAGCCAATTATATTATAGAGATAGGCAGTAAAGGATTTACTCTTTGTTTTAGATAAAGAGCTTAAATTTATTGCAAGATTTTCTGCCATGGATATAGAAAATTGGAGGAGCATCACTCCCACAATTAAAAAAATAGATTAATTTTTAATTCTTGACTTTAAGTCCATTAGAAGAGCACCCAACTGATTCAAAAGTCCAAGGAGAGATAAGAGAAATAGATTAATGCACTTGCTCATGCGAGGGAGATGCAACTTGACACTGATAAGAGTTGGCAAGAATGTTGACACATTGGTGAAGGCTAAATACGTGAACGCAGTATGGTGTAAAACCATTGTGGGCTGCAGAAATTGGCAGGATCCAAGCCTTTTTGCAAGAAACCCCACCAGGCTCACCTACAAAATATTGGAACAAGCCCGCACAGGTGTCATTGTGGGGTAGACCTGTGGAAAAGCCAGCAGAATACACTGTCTTCTCAAGTACATATGAAAAATTGACCAAGATAGACCATATCTAGGCCACAAAACAAATTACAAACTATTTAAAAGAATATAAATCATACCAAGTATGTTCTTGCTCCATAACGAAATTAAACTAGAAATTTGTAACAGAAAGATATCTGGAAAAAATATGAGAAAGTAAGTACACTTTGAAGAGAAATTCTAAAAAAAAATTAAAAAAAACGTTTTGAGATGAATGAAAATTTCAAACAATATATCAAAATTTGTATGATGCAGCTGAAGCAGTTGTTAGTAGAAACTTTCTATCATTGAAAGCTTACTTTAGAGATAATAAAGATTTAAAACTCAATAATCTATGTTCCACCATAAGAAATTAGAAAAGGAAGAGAAAACTAAATGCAAAGCAATCAGAAGGAAGGAAGTAAAGCAAAAATCAATAAAATTGAACATAGAAAAAAAAAAACAGGGAAAATCAATGAAAATGAAAACCAAAATATGATTCTTTGTAAACATAAATAAAATTGATAAGTGACTAGTCAAACTGATCAAGAAAAAATAAAAGGAAGACAACAATTGTCAGTGTCATGAAAGGAAGAGAATATATCACTGTAAGACCTCACAAAAGGAAAATAAAGGAACACTATAAAAAACTCTATGCCTGTAAATGTGACAACTTGCATTAAATGAACAAATTTCTGAATGACACTAATTATCAAAACACACTCAAGCTTTTGTCTTTTGCCCCACACATTGAGGTGGGGCCTCTTGTCCACTGTTCAATCTCCAGGAGGGCCCGGGGTCTATGCCACAGCCTCTGTTGCCTTGTGACCTGCAGGTACTGGGAGATTTGTAGGGCAGACATTGAGACACCCTAGAAACTGGGAAATGGGAAAAACATCATGAAGAAACACCAGCTAAAAACATCATGAAGAAAATTCAGCCAGAAGAGGACCAAGATGGCAAACTAGAAAGATGCATTCTGCACAGGCCACTGTCATGGAGAGGATTAAAAGTGTTGAAGGCAATAAGTGGATATCCACCTGCAGATCGATTGTCTAAGAGAGAGCATTGTGAATCAAAAGAGAGGTGACAGGAGGCGCATGTAACAGTAAAGGAGAAGGAAGAGAGGCCACCTGCTCTGTGGTTTGAAGGTACAAAGGGAAGATGAGTACGCATGTGGGGAAGGCACACGGGAGAATCTCAGGGCTCCACATTCTCCCCCCGATCATTGCTGTCTGACTTGCAGGGGGAATCCTTCACTGTGGTAGGCTGCAGGACTGACACAGGAACCTATTTGGAGACTGTGCAGAGGCATTGTTCTGGAGAGAGGACCCAGCAATGAGACACTGGGGTTTGCAAACTGTGGGCACTGTGGCTGGCCATTTTAAAACCCTAGACCAAGAGCTCTGCTTTTACCCAGGGGTCAGATCCATTGCTGCTGCCTCCCCATGACCTCTGCCAGTTGGGGTCAGGGGGTGGGAGCAAGGAAGCTGTGCATGGCAGCCCCATGGGCAGGTGCCATGGGCAGGTGAGTCCCATGGGCAGGTGCCACATGCACCCACTGCAGTTGGGGGACCTGAGTGGTCTGACAATCGCTATAGTCTGTTGATGTGAGAGGGGCTGGGCTCAAGCCAGTGCCTAGCCAATAAATGGGGCATCCAGAGGATCCAAAAAAGGGAACTATCAAACTGGAGTGGGCTGACAGTCACTGCCAACTGTGGGCGTGGGGGGAGCCACATTCGATCCAGCACATAATTGACAAATGCTGCCATCTGTGGATCTGGGCAGGCAGTCCTCAACGTGGTGCAGACCATAAATTGCTGCTTTTAAAGGGCATGAGTGAGACTACACACAAGCCACAAGGGGCAACAAATGCCACCACCATGAATCTGAGCAGAGCAGCTCCCAAGCAAGTGTGGGCGGATAATCGCCGCCACCCATGGGTATGGGCGGGGCTGTGCTATATCTGGTGCAGGTTGACAAAAGCCATGCTGACAGAAGTAGGTGGGGCATTCACTCACTCTGCAAAGAAGAAACTGGCAGATGACAACCACGGGGGAAAGGTAAGATGCAGAAGAGCAACAGTGTTAAATGCCCATAGTACATCTGTCTATCTCGGGTTGGGTCAATCCTCCAGAGTAAGACACAAATGCACCATCCAAGAACTTCTCCTTTGCACTAAGGAAAAGAGTTCCCAGTAGAGAACAGGTGCATTACAAGACCATCTGTCTTAAGATGACAGAAGAGATTTCAGATGAGAAGGAACCAGAACAACTCTGGCAATATATAAAACAAACAAACAAACAAAAAACAGTTTCAACATCCTCAAAGGATCACAATAGATTCATAGCATTGGACCATAACTGAAAGGAAATTGTTGAAATGTCAGAAATATAATTCAGAATATGGATGGTAAATAAGATAAATGGAATTGAAGAGAAAGTTGAAAACCAACAAAAAGAAGCCAAAAATAAGTTTTAGGACCTGAATGAAAGAAATGAAAAAAATCACTACAGAGATAGACAACATAAGAAAAGATACAACAGAACTTAAAGAAATGAAAGAATTATTTAGAAAATTTCAAAATACAGCAGAAAGCCTCAACAACAGACTACACCAATCAGAAGAAAGAATCTCAGAGCTTGAAGACAAGGCTTTTGAACTAACCCAGTCAAACATGCAGAAAAAAGAATAAAGAAAAATGAACAATCACTCATAGAAGTGTGGGACTCTGTAAAGCAGACCAATGTAAGAATTATAGTCATCCCTGAGGGAGAAGAAGAAAAATGGGGAAACCCACTTGAGGGAATTAGTGAGGAAAACTTCCCTGGTATCACCAGAGATTTGGATATCCAGGTATAAGATGATCATTGAACATCAGGAAGATTCATAGCAAATAGGACGTCTCCAAGACACATAGTCATCAATCTGCCCAGTCAAAATGAAGGAGAAAATTCTACAAGCTACAAGGCAAAAGCAACAAATAACCTACAGAGGAAAATCCATCAGGCCAACAGCAGTCTTCTCAGCAGAGACCTTACAAGACAGAAAGGATTGGGGTATCATTTTTAGTCTTAGTAAACAGAGCAACTGCCAAGCAAGAAATTTGAAAAAATTAGATTTCATAATTGATGGAGAAATAAAGACTTTTCCAGACAAACACTAAGGGAATTTGCCACTACTACCACTGTCCCACAGAAAATATTCAAAACTGCATTATACGTGGAGCAGCACAATAGATATCCACAAGTGTAAAAACAGCTGAAATTAAAAGCTCCTAGCTCTAATAAAACAACAGCACAAGAGTGAAAATAAAACAAGATGTCATCCAACATGATGAACAGAAAAATATACCACATAGCAATACTAACACCAAATATGAATGGTATGAATGCCCCACTTAAAAGACATAGATAAGCTGAATGGAAGAAAAACAAACTTCATGAATATACTGTCTCCATGAAGTGCATCTAACTCACAAAACCTTGCACAGATTCAAGGAAAAGGGATGGAAAAAAATACTTCATGCAAATGGAAACCAAAAGCAAGGAGACGTAGCCATTCTCATATCAGATAAAATGGATTAGAAATCAACAATGGGAAAAAAAGTACAAAGATGGTCATTTTATAATGGTAAAGGGAACAATTGAACAAGAAGACATCACAATGTGAAATATATATGCACCTAACACAGGAGTTCCCAGATTCGTAAAGCAAATTCTACTAGAACTAAGCAAAGAAATAAACAGTATCATCATAATTACCTAGGACTTCAACACTCCACTGACAGGCTGGACAGATCATTGAAGCAGAAAATCAATAAAAAAAAAAAAAAGTTAGACTTAAATGGGACTCTAGAACAAATGGACTTAGACATCTATAGAACATTCCACCTGAAAACTACTGAATATGCATTCTTCTCACGAGCACTTTGGACAATTTCCAATATTGATCATATCCTACACCTTGAAATAAGTCTCAGTAAATTAAAAAGAGAAACTCATACCATGTGCCTTCTCAGACCACAGTGAAATGAAACTAGATATCAATTCCTAGAGAAACACTCAAATCTACAGAAAGTCATGTAAATCAAACAACTTGCTGCTGAACAATCCTTGGGTCAATAATGAAATTAAAATGGAAAACAAAAGATTCCCCAAACTGAATGACAAAAGAGAAACAAGCTTTCAAAAATATATGGATACAGTGAAAACAGGTCTAAGGGGAAAATTCATAGCCTTAAAAGTCTACATCAATCCATGTCAATGGACATGGGAAAGAGAGGCATCAGAGGTACACTTGGTTCTCTCTGAAGCTTGTTCAAGATTTACACCAGCTGGCTAAGAGCCTCCATTCTCCTTTGAAATAACTCTAGATTTGTACCTCCTTCAGTGTGGCCTTTCAGCACATCTGTCTCACTATCGGAGGTCAAGAGCAGCTCCACAATGCCTCTTTGCAGCAGGGTCTGTTGAAAAAACAGAATGAATCCACTTCCCTGCCTCCCAGGGGAAGAAGGAAATACAGTTGGCCCTGTGTATCTGTAGGTTCT